>MU271411.1:0-70209 GCA_021432655.1 Atractiella rhizophila
AATGATCCCCAACTCTTTGAAGAATGGAAGAGGGACGTGAAGGAGATGGCAGATCGGATCATCTGGACGAGGGAGACTCTGTACAATCTTTTGACCCAGAAATATCAAACTCCGCCTCTAGGGGACAGCGGGAACTGGGAGCACATTCGTCGTCAGATTGGAATGTTCAGCTTCACCGGTCTTAATCGTTGGTCCCTTTCCTTCCCAATCATGATATTAACATTAACGTTGGAAACAGCGGAACAAGTCGCTCTCATTGTGAAGAAGGGGCATGTCTATATGACTGGCAATGGCAGGATTTCGATGGCTGGTCTGAATACGAAGAACATTGAATATGTTGCTGAGTGTATCGATAAAGCTGTAAGAGGTACTTTCTGACTATGAAGGGAAATGTGTATGTAGATCCGTTGTATGCGGAATAGTATCCAAGAAGTGCCTCCATTCCAGCTTCTTGCTTCTCTGCACCTGTGTGCGCTTTACTATCTCGTCAACAGAGAGCACTTGAATGTTTTAGCTTCCTCCTCCATCTTTGCATGCCATGTGGCGGATAGTCTCGAATCCGCCTTCGTGCAGTGTTGGCCTAAAGGGCAAAGGCCTTAATCTCTTTAAGGGTTAATAAGGTTTACCTTATGACCTTTGCAAAGTCGACAATGTCAAGCCTTCCTTTACAGTCATTTGCAAAATTAGTGTCGTTTGTCGCTCGTCTTTGCGCAAGCTGAGGATAGCGAACTTTGCTTTGTACTATAAAGTGAGGTGTGGGTTGTTGCACTTTGTAGTCGAAATAGAAGATGAAAGAAATGAATAACTAACTATTGTTTGTTCGACCACAAAGCGCAAGACCCCGCTGAGAAAGGGCAGAAGCGCTCACCCCGAAAGGCTGCGAGTGCCTGGGAGAGCAGCTAGCGCTCTGACCTACCCAAAAGAGGCACGACCAGCTCCCAGCCTAAAGTGAGCTGCGTCATTTTTGACCGTTGCAAGTTTCCTTTCCTTGATGAAACGGGACTGAGCAGCTGCGACTTTCTTTGCGACGTCTCTTCCCTTGAAAGAGGACGACTGTTGGAAGGTGTCGAGGTAAGACTGTTCCAGAATAGCCAGATCTTTGATGACCAGAGGGTTTGATGCGAGGGAGGGAGGGAATTGGGAACAGTTCTTCATGTCGATAAGGAAAGTCATTTTAGCCAAACTGTTGGGAATAAACTCGTCCAAAAGACGCAGGTAAAGGGCATAAGAAATAGACTTCCAGCGGCCATGATGCGAATAAACTTGATTTCGAATCCCAGGTTAAGCATTAAGGAAGCGCCACCAATGCGATGACTGTGGCCGGTAATATGAGGGTAACCAAAGGTAGACCAAACTTTGTTGACGCGGGTGATGTCTGCGTTTTTGGTGAGAGGACGAAACGACTTGGACTTGGAAGAGAAGTAGCCGAAGAGATGTGCGTCTGGATCAGAGGAGGGATTGCGGGCTAGATGATTTTTGATGAGATCCATAATCCACCATTTGCCGACCCTTAATTGCACGAAAGGCAGGATACGGATGTCTCCCACGTCCAGCGTCTTGTCGTGCCAAGGGAGGATTTTGTAAAAGGCGCGTCGGGTGAAAGATGATAGACAACGTCTTTCCTGGTGATCGCGGCTAGTGGGTGTAACTGCGGACACTGCGAAATCGTGGTCTCCCCCAGGCGGAAGAGACTGAAGAAGGTGACAAAGGCGCAAGGCCAGAACCGCAGCGTCGAAACAATCATCATGACTGAGATTGTCGATGAGAAGGGAGATCATCTGCAGAGTTATGGCGGGGCGAGGGGGCTTCTCGATAGAACAAGCTCATGGGGTTTGTCTTCCCATACCCAAGGGTAACCCTGAATGAAGTGCCATGATTGAAAAGCGCTAACGTTGCCGGTGGCCATGCTAACAGCGATCTCCTTCTTCGGACCCAGTGTGCCAGGGTATGAATCCTTGGGGCTGGACACCCATAAAATGAAGGAGGAAACAAATTGGGGGGTCATAGGGAAGCGTTGATAGTGGGGAATTCCCATTTTTTCACAGAATTCCATAAACTTCGGGAATGCAGAGGAGTAGGTTTCCAAAGTGGTGGGGGCCTAGGCATTCTTGATCACGAGTTTTTGGAGATGTGTGATGACAGGATGGTTACTAATAAGGTGTCCTTGGGAGGGTATGGAGAAGACAATAGGGTGTCGAACCAGAAAAGGAGGTCCCATCGCAGAGGATCAGCAACATTAAGTCGAATCGAAGAGGAGTAAGCCTTACTAACGCGCCTTTCTTTTTCTATAAACGCTGCTGTAAGTTTATAGACTCTGCGCAAGTAAGGGCGAAGGAAGGGGAAGATGGGTACAATGTGTGAAAGAAAGCCCTGCAACGATTCTCTGAAGTGGGGTCAGCTTCTACATTAATAGGTGGCGAGGAAGGAAGAGGGGCAAAGACATGAACGCATCATTTCGTTGAAATGTGAAGCCATCGTTTAGCCAGAAGGATATGAGTAAGATAGCCTTTAGGAATTTGAGGCGGGTAAAGAGACAGATTTATTTTTGATCTCCCAGATAAAGCCGATGTACTTGAAGACCGACACAAAGTCAAAGCACTTTTTGAGATGCATGTGGACCCCGAGGCGCTGGAGTAGAAGGAGAAGATCCTCCTTATCCCACAATACACCCAGGGAACGTGAATGGAAGAGAACATGATCGTCGACTGATTTCACCGCCAGCTTACGCACTTTAGACCGAACTATCTCTACCCAACAGTCGTCGATCTGTCCGAAAATGCCTGGACATGAGGAGACCACCCCAGTCGGCTCTCTTATGAGACCAAGAAATGAAGACAAGATTCACGGCCTTCGAGACTGTGGCCCAGCCAATTCTCAAAACAACTCTGAATTCGTGAATTGGCAGTCTGGTACATCACGAAAGGTGAATTCCAAATTAGGAAAGCGTTAAAGGCGGGAAGTGACCATAAATCAATATATGTCGTATCCCCTCTACTCCTATATCCTAAGTTATATTGAGTGTGAATTGTATACTAAGTGGAAAATGCACGACATCCCATCTCTTCCCTTCCCTCCCTTTAAATTTCACTGCTGTGGTCATATGAGAAGACATACCTTACTATCCCTCCAACCGTTGTTTCTTCCTACTATGCCCTGGTTTCTCCTGAAGGACGACATTACCTTGTTCTAGCTGTTCAATCAACACTTTTAGCCAGTTCTCATGTGCTCTTCGCAAACCGGCTTGCATGTGATTTACGAAGTCCTCTGCACTAAGCACGTCTGATTTCTCACAGTAAAAGCTCCATCCCTTGAAGATTTTGTCAAACTTTGCAACCGGCCATTCCTTGAAGTCTTGCTGCAATGCGTTACCTGTATTTTGAATTTTCACTGAGTTCACATTTGTAAACAAACGTGACAAAGCGCAAATCACTGGCAAGCTGTTTCAACAACTTTTTTGCATAAGTTTCTTTTTCATCCCGATACTGGCAATCATCTAACGAGTGGAGTTGATCTACATAATATATCAGATGTCTGTTGATGAGATAGAAATGTTAACCGACCTTCATGCTTCCGCAAGTGGTACACTGGCTCTCTCTTGTTTACTGCCTCCGATCGTCCAATTCTGCTAGGAAGGGTGTGTGGAGATTGTATATATGCTGCCATGTAGTTTAAAATTGAGAGACCGTGGGTCATGCCCTTGGTTCGGATACAACTTTCCATCAAGAGTGTATTGACAAAGCTACTTGCATTGTCAGATGAAGGTTCCATCTTGAATGCCTCATTTCGAGCCTGTGACGAAACGCAGAAGATGACAAATTCACAGTGAGCAGCAGCAGACACATTGTTGATCTAGAGACATTGGTGAAATGAGTGCAGTCTTAATGGCGACAGCGAATAGACTGGCCTCTCTTTTCGCCTTCTGCATATAGGCTCTAGCTGTGCTCTCATCATTGGCATGTGACATCTTGAAGCTGTGGAAGCTGCTTTGATCTTCTCAGCCTGTAGAAACAGATGTTCTTCCCCCGCTTCAATGGCAGCAGCTTTCAACTCTTCCTACTTCCTGCCCAACGTCTTCCCCCTATTGCCACCACTGCGCATAGATCTGACTTATAAAAACGATGTATTATCATATTTGTAGGATGGAGGTGCATATCATATCACGTACACTCTTTAGATTGCGAAATTGCCTGGGCAGCCGGATGATACTTCACAAAGATGTTGTAGTCATTCAGTTTTGTTTGTACAACGCTAGTACTCTGTATTAGTAGCGCCATACTTCCTCACTTCAGATAGAATCACTGACCTATAGTGCGGTACACTGTCAGGATGTACACCAAGTTCAATGGCTTTGACAATCATCTCACGCTCTTGTCGCTCCCTCAAAGCTGAGAACTCCTCCCTTTGCACATTATTCAGCGACTGTTTATAACCCAACCCACGCGCAAAGGATAGAAGGGCTGAATTCGTCGTGTTATCCAAGTCCACATGCTTTCCAAGATAGTCAAGGCGCTCTTGACGAAATTGAGATTCGAGGCCGGCTGGAGGGTGGGACTTGTGGTGTGAGGTGGGTAGTGAGGATGGTGTGTTTGTTTCGAGTGTGGAAGGTGGTTCTGCTAGGAAGGCGAAATTGGTAGATGGATTTGTTGTGGACTTGAGCAAATGCTCACGGAAGGACTGCGGAGGATGAGAGGAATTTTCGACGGGTAAATGTGGTAAACCTGAGGAAAGAAGAGATGGTATTCGGACTGCTGAAGCAGCGGGAAAGGACTATATGTTGAGAGTAGATGAACCGGTACTCCTGTAGGAGTTCGCGAAAGTTGGCATAGGCAGATGGGAGGTTGAAGGTGAAGGTGAATTAACAATTGAAGCGGTTGTGGCCGGTACAGGGTGATCAAAGTCCTGACTAAATGCCATTCCCTTTTCCAGTGTGAAAAGAGAGTGGCCGGCATCTTTCCACACATCAGAGACAAAAAAGGGATTGTCTCCGACTGAATCAAAGAGGTGATTTGGATATTGATGAGTGCCATTTTGTGTAGCATATGCTGGCAATCATATCCGTTGGTTTTTAGGATATCCCTTTAGCAAATAAGAAAATTACACACAAAGTCTCTGATTAGTAGTATTGAATCCATTTATACCTCCATTATTAGGCTCTGGGCGATTATGTTCTCGTTCTCCCACTAACTGCCCAAATCCTTGACAGCTTGTAGTAACAGGCCAGCAGTGATCGTTTGAGAGCGTATTATCCATGAATTGAATATTTAAAGGATTGTCGTATCTAGATTCCATGTCAATATGCGGAAAATATGAGAGGATAGATTGTAACTCACTAGATATTACAAACACGAAAAAATACGCTGATGTTGCTGTAGTCAGAACGGAACAAAAAGAAAGGGGTACCTCACGTGATTTCGACACGTCCAGGAGTTCGTGTTTTTCAAAGATGGTTGGCTTTTTAAAGATGCTCAGATATTTGTGTGCCAATGCTGACACGTTAAGCTTCACTCTGCAAGAGTTAATAGGCACGGCTGGAATGATATCCAACCGCCAAACTGCTATATAAATCCCTTAGCCATTACTTCGTGGTAATGAAAATCCTAAGGAAGTAAACGAACACTGAAATAGTATTAATCATTAGAAGGAAAGAGTCATCCTTACTTTAATATCTAACACTCTTAGCTTTATCGTAAAAGAGCATTAAGAAGGGTCTGACAATGCTGTTGTCATTGCTCCCTTATTGCCTTTTAAGTACTGCCGAGCTATTGCTTTTAAGTTTCAATGTGCTTTGGTGTGATACGAGATTTAGATAAGCTGAATGGGAAGAAATGAAACACATTGTCGAAGGACTAATTGTCAAACTTAAGTGAAGAATAATTATTATCAGTAAATGAAATTGTATATGTTAGCCAGCAATATTTAAGCGATACGTTATATCCAAGAACATGTTGAAGGCTGTGGCATGTTTGATTTCTGCTAGTGGGTTAACATAGGTATATTGATAATATTGATTGATTGAATGGGAATATCTTTAAGAAAAGCATAATGAGACGAGTTTTGACGCCAAACTCACGAGTTATAAGCAATACATCAAATGCATACTTATATTGGTATTGCGACATCAGCCATCCTGCATCACTGCCACCATGGGTTTCCACCATTACCCCTATCGTTGTTTGTGATAGCTTAGCGTTTAGTGAACTTGAACAAATGAATCTTACCAATTGGGAAATTTGGTCCGTGTCCAAGGCGTTCAATCAATAGCGTAAGCACCAACTCAAAACAACTCTCTTCTGATATCAAAGGAGCACAATGTTAAGGAGAAAGAATGGAATTTATTATCATCAAAACTATTTACAGTACATTCTGCTTCCTGCAACTCCTCTGCAAAGTCAACTTCCTCATTACCCTCTTCGAATACATCTTCATCTTCCCATTCCTGCTCAAAATTTTCGGCGAAACTTCCTACCACCTCTAATCCTGTCCGAAGTCTTCCCAACCAGGCATGTACACCTTCCTCTTCGCTCCTTGTTTCTCCCAAAGCCAAGAGAGGTCATTAAACCATACTTGTTCAAGGGATTGTAAGCGACTCAGTTCCTTCTAAAGGAGATGGAGCGTGGACCGTGCACATTTGAGTGGTGAGATGGATGGGTTTGGGTTAAGTATGCTGACGTTTGATAAAATGGTGGGGGCATTGCCGTAAGGGAAGGGTCATGAGGAGAAGTGGAGTCTATCACTACCATTTCAAAGTATTAGCACAGAAAACTTGTCAGAAGGAAAAAACGACACACATGTAGAAAGATAATCTATGCTCCGAGTAAACTCCAATCCTCTCGCGTTTGCCCAAGCCATCGCACGACACACTTCCCACCCTACACGCCTCAGCTCCTCCACTGCACGATCCCGCTCCATGACCGTTCATATCCCTGCCTGGGTGATCACATCTGTCTGCCACAGCCCTCGGGCACACATCATGAAGCCATCATTCCAGAAAGGGTCATCAAGGGAAAGGGATTTTGAGTTCGTCATAAGTTGACATTTTTTCGGGTGTGCTTCGTCAGGATAGTCTCGTTCGTACTTCGCAACATGTCGCAGGTAGGCATTGAAAGTTGTTTTGGTGGCAGCGTGTTGTTTTGATACAGAGGCAAGGATACATTCACGTTTTTTGTATCCTACAAGAATTAGTCTTGATAATGATTACTGAGGTTGACGCACCAGTCAAATAACCTCCACGTCGTTCTTTGGCAAGTGTGATCGGACGGAGTTCTTCCTTAATACGAAGTTGACGCCGTTGCAATTCTAGTTTTGCATGCTGAATAAGGAGAAGCTGTTTTCTCCTCTCTTCTATTATTTAACACATTGCAGGTAAGCATCCAGCTTAGAGAGCGAGAAACATCTTACTTTCAGCAGGACGGAGGTCACGAAATGCATCTCCCAACTCCCTTGCGAGCAGTGCTAATTCGACACTATATTTGTCCATTGCAGTAAGCGCCTTCGCAGCTGTTTCTGGAAGGATCTGGCACATGGACTCGAGCATTCTTCTATGCTGATGGGTGAGAAATGCGACAAAACTGAAGGAGAGCATACGAAGTTTGTTCTAGTCGATACTGCGGGTCAAAGAATGCACCTAGTTTCTCCTCTTCCTCTTTTTGTCGAGTTTTCTTCGACTCTTGACCAAGATCTCTCTTCTCCTGTTCCCATTGTTCGTAGAAAAACACTCCAGTATATTTCGACCCTGGATGGTGAATGTTGTTGATGGATTTGAGAAAGTCAAGTCGCTTGGACGCCTGCCACAAACACGTTGCGGCATTAGCATACTTTCGACGAAGGGTTACAGCTATAGACACACCTGTGAGCCTGCTGAATATAATTTGAATGAGTGGACGACATACCGAGGCTGACAAGTCCTTCTTCAACAATATACGGAGCTCGAAACTCAATAGTGAGGAGGCGGTTGTTATGTGTCATGTAACGGCATCCTCCAATGATAGAGGACATCTTGCACCATGTCCGCTCTGTTCCTTCACCTTCTGACTGGCCAAATCCAGTGGAGTATTTGGAGTTGTATTTGATTTGGCAATCCCAACCATGAGCATAGCCGTGAAAGGTCGGAAGACGGGCTTGAATTCGCTCTCGGATGTCAGTGGGGAGGAGGTTACGCTGACAATAAATTTTCAATGACATTCCATGATTGAAGTACTACGCACTTTGTCCACATGCTTTTCGAAATTGCAGGCGATATCATATTGGGCTCCAAATCGCCGGTCCACGAAAGCTTGAGCAAGGTATTTAACAACCGCGACGGAATAGCAAAGTCTGAAGACAGTCAATGAGGTATAAATTCATGCGCAAGACTATGTACTTCTCTCCCAATTTGAAGATGTTTGCAAAGATCAATGGTTGATCATGGCGGCAAACAGCAGCAAAAAGCCCCGTGTCATCTGAGCTCTTGAAGCTTGACTGGCTCCATTTGTCGTCTGCAGCTCTGAAAGACTCTTTGCAAGCGTCCTAATGACATTTGATACTTCAACCTTGATATAACAGAAGTGCATACCTTGTCGTGGGACTTATACCTGCTAGTGGCTGTTTCATTCGTTTCTCTTGCATCATCAATGGCCTCCTGAGGGATGAACGATGGAGGATGGTGAAGCGGAATGGCATTGATGGTGCTATTTGCTTGATGCCGCTGAACAAAGTTGCCATCCATACTGAAGATGTTGTCCGGCACTTTGTCTTCTTTTCGCTCGGTCTCCATAGGTCCGAAGCAAGGGGGACAGATCATCGCGAGCCGATCAGAGGTGCGATGATTCAAGGTCTCTTCAAGCAGTTGTTGCACACCTAGGAGGATGCACCGGGACACAGAGAGCGTCTTCCCAAATGGAATGTGAAACGACAGTGCCTGGTCCCAACATGAACACTTAGCACATAACCCTAACATGGAGCAGGAACATATGAACGTGCTTGGACGAACGGTGTGGAAGACGAGCAAGGGATGGCAGACATACTTGATCAGTCCCGCGTCCTTTCAAAGCAGTCGATTTGCCAGGTAGCAGATGAAGATATTTCTGCCATCCCTCAATCCAGCTTTGGGTTGAAATTCCGGAAGGCGCCCACATAGAATAATGAAAGCGAAGGAAGCGGATAGAGAAGGCGGTTCAAGGGGAGTGGGGAGAGGCGGGGAGATATCCCATGCAGAGAAGTTGGACTGGCTCAGGAGTACATCTGCAGAAAGACACTGTCGCACGGTGTTCCTCTTCCCAACAACCCCATGACCTCGTGTTCAACGTAAGGAGAGGCAGCATACCTAGGACATCCAGCAAGTCTACTTCTTTCTCACTCCTATTGTCCTGCTCACAGCGACAAAGAAAGACCTCCCCAACCCGGTCCTTGAAAGCTTCCTCAACATTCGCCCAACTTCCACTCCAACCTTCTAGTAATAAATAATGCGCCACCATCTCTGGCACCAGTTCAGTCCAGCGTCTATCCTCTTCGACAAGCTTGCTAACATAACGTTCTGATCGATAGCTCTTGTGAAGGAATTGTTGAGCGTGATCCAAACTGGACTGGCGTGGGTCGGAGTGGGTATCACTGTCCTCCCATTCCAAATCAAATGGTTGTGCACCTTCTGAAATATTCAGGAGAGGGACGGCTGAGGAGTTTGGAGTTTGGTGATGGAGGGGAGGAAGGAGAGGAATGCGAGAAGTCGATGGCATCCATAATTATGTCCTGGGTTCGAGATTTGGCGAGAAATGCATCTGCTCTTCTGCCTGACAGACGACCTGAGCTGGTGAACAACGTTGTCTTGCCATTATCCTTGAGCGGTCTGACACGCCGGCCGTCTCGCGAACGCTTCATGGGAGCGAGGTTGTTGAGACTAGGAGGGTGGACTGGGGATGGAGTGAGCGGTTCGGTTTAGACGCCCAAGGTGGTTCACGAACGTACGCATCTTAAAGCTTGAAGGAGGGAGGATGAGGAGCAGAAGTTGTTATGATGTGGTCAGAGCTGTCATTTTCCCGACTGCACTGCCAACTCACAAGTTGTGAATCGTTTTGAGAATTGGCTGGCGTGCTGGTCTCAAAGACCGTGAATCTGGTCTTCATTTCTCGGTCTCATTGTCCTCTAGAACAGCCGACTGGGGTGGAGGAGACACCAAAGGAGCTGTTAGGGCTGACACTATGTGCGGTCGCCGATAGGCGATGCGTCTGTAGTGGAGGTAAACCTAAGAGAATAGTATGGCATGAGAAGACTAACCTGTAGTGGAGGTAAACCTAAGAGAATACTCTGAGGTCACCGCCACTACATCTCGATGTATATATACATAAGTAAAGGCACCGCCATAAACTGTAACATACGTTGCTTGAAACGTGTAAGATAGCTAGATCAGGAAAGTAATAAAGGGAATACTCGGAAATAAGATATACTGGGCAGTACTAGTGAGAAAGGACAATAAGCGAAAATGGAGACGATGCAGATCGGCGAAATGTATAAGGTCTGCTGAGCGGCGATTCGTGTGAGGAACGGAAAAGCGGCGAACAGCGCAGACCTGTGCAGAGCGGTGATGGGTAGGTACATGATCACATGACACGCTAAGGTAGGTCACGTGACCTCGGATGGTGCATTTCGGTAATGCGTGGGGGCAAGCCTGACAGGAGCTTACGGAATCAGACCAGAAGTTGCCATCGGAGTCTTGAAAGCAGAGGAAGGGACCAGAGTTTGGATGGGTAGAGAAGGTTCGAAACGCAGCTTTGACATCGAGGACGAGGGCTTCAGAGTCTTCAGGGAGGGAAAGGAAGAGAGCTAACGTGTCAGAGAAGGTGGTCCATTCGCATGGGAAGTCGTCTGGGTTAATGAAGGAATTGATGGAAGCGAACTTAGTAATGGTACCATCTGGGGCTTTTAATGAAGCATCGCGTGAGAAATCGATTATCAAGCGAAACTCTCCGGCGCACTGGCCTTGTCGACAACTGTGATGGGGCTAGGGCGCCAGAGGCCATTGAAATGATCCAAATCGATTTCGGAGAAGGGACCCAGAAGCCGTCCTAGTTCTTTTTCTTCTTCGCAGAAAGTCTTCACAAATTGGATTTGCTCAGGGCGCATTTTGGAGAGAGACGTATGTGGAGCGATGATTTTTGTAGGGTCGATGTTAACTGTACCGAGATCAAAACCATTAGTAATGCCGTAAGGAATATTGACTTTGTCGTTAAGAAATTGGTGTTGTAGCCCGCACTCGATTATAAGATTATGAAATTCGGAGGTGTTGTAGGGTAAGATAATTTGATGCGAGGGGATACCAGGGAATTGAATTGTAACAGTTGGTTTGAAAACAGGGAAGGGAACCTCAATAGAGACGGGGAGCATGTTGAGAAGCTCCACAATTATCTCTTTCGCAGAGGGAACAAATATGGAGTCCACCGAGGCATCTCTCCCCCCATTTGCAACCAGAGTGCTGTTGATGGAAGAAGCAAATCTTGCTACCGTCTCTTTGACGGAGCAGTTTGCCATCCTGCTGAGTGGCGGCTGCGAGATCCTTTTTCGACGAAGGACAATTAGCGATTTTCTTTGCTTTGCACTCCTTAACAACGTGGACAGGGTTGTTGTATCTGATGCAGGGAAGGGGGCTGTCGCTTTCTCCACGAAAGGGAGTACTCCCTTCTTTATCCCTGTCCTTCTGGTTTGATTGGTGGTAGTTAGGGTGATACGAATTGGAGGAGTTGGAGTTTGAACGAAAGGGGGTTTCCAGAATTGTAGTTGGACAGGCCTTTCGCATTAGGTTTGTCAGAGGATGAGGAGGCGGCCGATTTCAAGAGGGGAGTTCCGAAAGCGTCGACCCAAGTGGAAGCGACCGTATCGTTCTTTGCGGTTTGGCCCAGATATTTGAAGTACCATCTTTGGAAAATCTTCTCCCAACGATCCCAACTACTGAGGTGGCAAGTAGGGGCGGCGGCATGGATCCTTCAGATTTCGATATCAATGGCGAGAATGGCTGCCCAACCGTCACTTGATTCAGCCTCACGCCTGAGTTTGTCGTGTCTGGAGCAGAGCCAGTTGAAGAAGGGTCGGAGGTCGGAGGAGGGAAGCAGAGCCAGTATCTACTTGCCTATCGTTGGCCGCAAGAACGTCGAGTAACCAACGATACCAGAGTTCCCCCTACAGATCGACATTTTCACGGCCTCAAAGTCTTTGAGGATTTTCGCTCCCAAGACCTTGTGAGCCTTCTCCTGGACAGATGCGTCAGATGAATTGAGGACTGCTGAACTTTTAGTGAAGGAGTCCTCGAGCTTCTTCCTATCTTTCCCGGCGAGAGCAACGATGGGGACATAGGCGTGGGGATTTTTTCAAGAGCCAGTGTTGGAATTGGGGATGTTTGGTCTAGGGGAAGAGCAAAAAGAGATTAGCTCAAGAGAATTGAAAGGCAGGTCGTGAAGTCCAATCGGTTGTAACGTAAAGCGCTCCAATTTGATGAAAAGGAATGGTGAGCCAGTCGCAAGCCCATTTGGCTAGGCAGGTAGTGCCCATCTGGCTAGGAAGGTAGAACCCATTTGGCTAGAAAAGTAGAGCCCATTGGCTAGGGATGCAGAGCCCTTTTGGCTGCAGGAAATAGCCCATTTTGGCTGCGATTAATGAGTAATGGCCCATTTGGCCGCGTGGAAGAGAGGATCGGGAAAAAGGAAGGGGTACGGAGAAGACAGAGGAGTAATGAGTAACTAAATAGAGGATGTGAGGAAATGGTAGAAGAAAGGGATTCACCATAAGTTCATTGTCTGGGCTGAGTTTCAAATTCACTCTGACTAAAGGGTCGGTCAAATTCGCTATATGTGTGTTTTGGCGGTCTCTCCTAGACTTTTGATCTTCATCGGCTTCGACTGGTTTGGGGGGGATGTTCCCAGATGGGAGTAATCTAGCTTTCTTTCTAGCTTCCTCGAATTGTTCTGTGGTAACTGGGATTTGGAAGGGAAAAGCTGGCCATTTTGGAGGGCGGATGGAAGGAAGTGTGTCTTCTGGGGAGCCGGGGAGTAGTTTCGCGAGTTCTTTCTTTGCAACGCGCTCACAGGCCATGACGGTGCAAAGTTCTTGCTGGATGTCAGCGATGTAATTGGAAAGACTAGCGTTGAGAAATTTACAGCCTGAAATTTCCACATCGACGATACGCTGGACATGGGTTAGTAGCTCGATTTCACGTGTGGACAGGGCGAAGGAGTCGCAGAGTTGGATCCATTTGATTTCTCTGAGGCTGAAGCGCTGAACTAACGTAAAAGCCATTTTGAAGGTATCTGAGGCTTTGAGCGTTTTGTCGGTGAGCAGTGGGGTCAGTGTTGAGCGAGGAGGAAGGATTGTAAGCCTGGGTAGGGTTACGTTTGACGTCGAGGAGAGTTTGAGTGCCCGACTCATCAGTGTCCCCATCAATGACCAAGGGGGCAGTAGGAGGTTGGAAACACTGAGAGGGTGGTTGTGAATAAGGGAACCACTCTCCTTGACCTCCTTTGGACAACCATCTGTGTTCGCCAAACCACTTTCTTATCCTGCACTGAGTCAGCTTTGCCAATTCGTCCATAGATTCCCAAGCAGAGACAAAGTCGATGAGATTTCTTTCGTGGTTGTCCAGCTTCGTGCCCTTGCTAAAAAGGATCATAAACTCATCCTTCGACATGCCGGAGTTCGTGAAACCAGATTGAGATGTGCCATCGCCCGAAGGACACGTCTCTGAGCTAGTTTCGGCGACGTGTTGCGCTGCTCGAATTTGTTCATTTTCACGCCTCAAATCCTCTCTAGATCTAACTTGGGAACCTATTGCTGCCCCAGATGCGTCCGGAGTGTCCATGTCAATCTCTACCGTGTCCACCATGTTCGCAAAAATGGCTGATCGGAAGGAGGGAGGGAGATGTGTTTCGACATGGAGGAGCAATAGGAGGTTGAAGAAAGCCAGGAAGGGGTAGGGAGGCGTGTTGTACTTAAAAAGAGAATGTGTATGAAGACTGCTTGCAAGTGAGGAGCAGCAGACTTGAGCGTGAGGCGATGGTCGACTTGCTTGATCAATTTCCATTGCAGCTACCACACTGAGCGCAGCCTGCAGCATGTCTAAAACCTTTTATCTTCCCTTCGAACAGCAGATGATGGAGATAGAGAAGAGACCTTCCAAGGTGTCTGATCCAAGGAAGCCTATGAAGGCTTTACCACTGGGATCACCTGAAGCTGACAATGGTAGAGGACTCAGGCGGACGATATGGTTGTTTGAAGGTCATGATAACATTGCCGCAGACAAAATTTGCCTTCTTCCTTTTGGTAGCAAGCAGAGAGAATCACGGTGGAGGCTGTGAGTTGGACAAGTTGATCAGCAAGACTGTTTATAGGTGTCAGGGCTGACACTGTGTACGGTTGCCGATGGGCAATGGGTCTGTAGTGGAGATAAACCTAAGAGCATGATATGACATGAGAAGACTAACCTGTAGTAGAGGTAAACCTAAGAGAATACTCTAAGGTCACCTCTACTCTCTGATCTATATACAAGCGGAATAACACTGCCACAGAGCATAGAGGAGAGCAGATGAAACATGTAAGAGAACTAAAAGGGGAAAGTGACAGTGGGATTACGCAGAGTTAATAAGAGGAGAATAGACACAATTGGGCTAAGTGGTGATGTAGGCACAAAATGGGCAAAGGGGAGACACAGAGTGGTGATGGGGCACCGATTCACATAAAATGCAAATGGGCGAACAGGCGCCGATTTGTGGGGAACGCAAATGGGCGATACAAGACGCAATCGGGCGAATGGGCGCGGATTGCGTAAGATGCAAACCTGACACCAAGAAGACCCGACACCTCTGCATATTCCTCCCCTCTATACCTCAAACTGCACAAGTTTCACCTTATCCAGGTACAAGACTCGCTCTGCCTTCTATCTTCAAAGAAGTGCTTAGGTTGGTGCCGACTTTGCTTCTCAAAATTTATATCTGCACTTCTGCCATCCCAGGATAGGTCCCTTCAGAACAGTTGAAAATTTTACTTAATCTGCCGTATATGAAGGAAGGAGATGCTGGAAAATTCGCTGCTGGGACACTGCACCGACTTGTCGAAAATGAGGACAAGATTTCATGAGAGCAATTTTTGTTAGAGTTCAAAACAAGTTTTTGCAAAACTGACTGCAAACTTATTGCGCAAACAAAGCTGTCTTCCCTTCAACAGAAGGGCAACCTGGAATCCTACATTATCAAGTTTGAGGAGTTGGCTAATCAGACAAACTTTGATGATGAGTGTCAGATTGCCCCAGATTGCCTATTTTAGCCTATTTGGAGTCATGGGCTCGATTTATGTTTGTATTGCTTTATTTGTGTTTCTGTTTCCGCACATCTTTTGCCCTACATATCACATGACCTTCACACTCTATCTTAGATAAAGTTAGAGTTGTTGTTTGCAGCTGTGCGGCCTTTTATGTACATAGACAAGAACAATGCCCCTAAAAGACCTAGTTTGTTCGCTCAGGATTTCCGCTTAGCATTATCCTTGCAGTACACAACCTGACACGTCTCATTCATACACATCTTTGTGTCCGCCCTGACAATGAGGCATTGGCAATTTGTGGCGGCGGAGTTGGGGACAGTTTGTCAGGTTTGCATCTTACGCAAATGGGCGCCCATTCGCCGGATTGCGTCTCCTATCGCCCCTTTGCGTTCCCAGCGAATCGGCGCCCGTCGCCACTCTGCTTCTCCCGTCTGCAAATCGGCGCCCAGTCACCTGTTTGCCCATTTGTGCTTCGGTCACCACTTAGCCCAATTGTGCCTATCTTCCTTTTATTAACTCTGTATAATCCCACTGTCACTTCCCCTTTTTAGTCCTCTTACCTGTTTCATCTGCTCTCCTCTACGCTCTGTGGCAGTGTTATCCCACTTGTATATATAGATTGGAGAGTAGTGGAGGGGACCTTAGATTATTCTCTTAGGTTTATCTCCACTACAGATGTATCGCCCGTCGGCGACTGCACATAGTGTCAGCCCTAACACAGTTGAGATGAATCTTGGCCAGGATTGGTTAAGACACCACAACCTAGAGGTCAACTGGGCATCAGGGAAAGTTGAATTCTCTTGCTGCCCACCAGTTGCAGCGCAGTCGATGTGTCTACCACACAAAAACAACTTCCATCGTTGTCTGCCTCACAGATAAGGTTCGAGTGCACATTTCTCAGCCTCATCTGCATCGAAGATGATGATCTCGGGTGAGTCTCATTGTATTTACTTTCGCTTACTGATGTGCATTGACAATGGTGATTTCAGTCATCCCATCCCAGATCCCTCTGCTCACAGGACTGCGGCAGGGTGTTGCGAGGGTGTAGCAAGGAGACTGCAACATCTTTGTATTCGCTTACATATGATCACAAGATTGCAATTCTCCTCGACTCCAACAAATGACCATCTAACTTGGCACACTGCTTCTTAATCCTGCTTTGTGCGAATATCTGGCAACTGTCGGAGGTTCTTAGCTGCCTGTTCTGGTGTAATATCTCTCTGAGTCTCGGCGAAAAGCTCAAATCTAAGATGTGCATCAATGGTCAGAAAGCAATGGGGTGAAGAGAGACCGGAAAAAACAAACCCGACGAGGAATTTCTTTACATCCGCGCTTCTCAAAAGCGGAGGATAGAAAGAGATGTGGAACTGTGACCATTCTTTCTCTTCGCTTCCGAGGACTGAGGACTGGTATAATCCCATCGAGTAGGGAAAGGAAGTTTGGAAAAGGTTGCTGTGTCGAACAACATTTCAGTTCTGTCGACCCGGTTAAGTGCAGGGGACGCACTCCATCTTCCTCGTTGCTTGTCCGAGTACTAATGCGAGGTCCTTCTGCTCTTCTTCCTTCAGATCCGCCACGTGAGGAATGTGCCTTCTGAAAGGGAGGATCATGACTTCATAAGGCCAAGTCGCCCAATAAGGCACGAGAGCGAGAAAGTGGGATTTATCCGTTGGAGTCACAATGAGGCGCGAACCTTCTGGCGAGGTGCGGAAAGTGGAGAGCTCCTGGGATGCGTAAGTTAGGAGGAGAGAAGGTCGTCCATTATTACTTTTTGGTCTGTTAAATTAGAGAGTCGAGACGGAAGAAAAAAAATACGGACAGTAACGGGATCTGTGACGATTTCGCACGTTCTAAGTTGGCTTCGTTCATTGCAAACTCTTTAACAGAACGAAGGATCGCAGATGGGAGGCTGGGAATGTAGTCTAAAGACCATGACTGCTCTCGGTTACTTCGACCGTTCACTAGACAGAGTAAAGTGACGTACTTGTCCATGCGGATGAGGATTAGAGCATCCCATTAGAGCACCCTTATTCTCGAATCTACACATTCTTAAGCAAGTTCGCCTGAGAGAGCCAAGTGCCTACATTTGGATATACTTAACCCATTCATATCTCTCTGACACATCCTTATACAGTTCCTGCCTGTATATCTTTTAACCTTAGTCTGCAAGAGAGAGCAGTATGGCGAACCAAGCTGTGATCACCCTTATTCTCTCTTCATCCGACATCTCGGCGATCGTCAAATTATGTTTTGGAGAGAAGCAGACAACATGGCATTTTCCTCGAGCTGGTGTAGTTTGGAAGAGGTTTGCTGTCCCGCGCGAATGGGTTCAGATGTGCAGCATGGATAGAATACAAAATCCTTACATGCCGTGGCTTGAGTCGCATCTGTCGTTACTGTAAGATCTTGGACAGCAGCATAATCGTTCTGTAGACGGGGCAAGCATTAGTTACTCCAACTATCCTGCAGTTCTGATACAATAGAGGACGACCATGGTGTAGATTATTTAATGCTGCGATAGTAGTGTACCTATGTAGTTCAGAAGGGGTCTACTAGAAAAAGACAGACCTGAATGCTATCCCGCGACCATTTCATCACTGGAATAGTAGATAAACGGATCTCTACGACTCGAAACGGATCTCTACGACTCTTAGTACAGCTCTAACACTCGAACAAGAAAGAGAGAGTTGCATAATTCATCTTCAGCTGAAGCACCCAGAACTGGTGCACTTAGAGAAACGTCCTTCCCCCTCAAATTCAAAGGAAGCTTCGCACCTCAAAGATCCAAGTGGTCTCATACTTTTCATTCTTGAGCCCTCCCGCTCTTTCATTCCCAGGGCATAAATAGCAATTTGGATCAAATGCAGGGCGATCGTCAAGGACAGGAGGGTTGGTTTCGCCCTGCCACGGCCTTTTTGTGCGATGTGCTAAGAATCGCCAACATATCAACATATTATCAGTACATGCGTAAACGATGGGGTGAGGGAAAGACGAAACGAACGGGAACAGAGCACCCAAGTTTGCGTAAGGGGATTGAAACGTCTGTGAGCGTGCTCAGTGGGTTCGAAAGGAGTAGACATCTTGCAATCTCGGACGGAAGAGACTTGGGAAAAAATTGATGAATCCAGGAGGATAAGGGTCTCAATCAGCCCATAGCATCCGCCACATAGTCTCGAACCAGACCTGCGCTGAGTGGAATCACGTGGTTGACTATGTGATTGCACTCTGGTCCTAGTGGGAAACCAGAGAAATCAAATAAGTGTGGCTTCTGCGAAACGAGAAACGAACTGGAGGAGACAGCCTCGTCTTTCAATGAGCGCGAACGTGCGACGCTTGAATTAATAACTGACAACCACCTAGCAAAGCAGCTCCAACCTGCTCGCGACTTCAAATCAATAACGGCAGAAAATCACTTCGGTTCTGGCAAAGGAGGTGTTCTCCGACTTATGGTCCCGGATATTAGGAATGCTAGACTCACCTGAATATCTGCTGCTCTTTGAGAGAGCGTATTTAGCCCTCCCTGCAGATGTTAAATCAGAGGGGTTCTTTTCCACCCACAAGCTTTTTCCTAGCCTTTGATACCTGGGTTCCTGACTCCACCATTCCTGTGTCTGGGCCAGCATTGCCTCCCTTTCCCAATCATTCCCCACATTCCTCCCAGACCAAGGCACCAGCCACTCCTTCTGCATCTGCACCTCACCAGAGGATGACGCGGACACTGATGCTTTGATACTGCATAGAGACAGAGGCAAAAGCAAAGCGTCACTGAGTAAGGGAGTTTCCCCGGACCTAGAGATTCTTAGTGGTGCCCTGCCTCTGATGTGCCAGGGAAGCATTGGCGATTTAGTCAAATCATACTTCACTTCTCATTCGGATTTACCCATGATCTTGGGCTTGCCATGCTTGGAGGATCCACGGAACCTCGCTAGCACTCATATTTTTTAATACTGTACAGACCACCTTCAAATTGTTGATTCCAACGAAGATTGCCAACACTGAAGGTGGGAGGCCATTACATTGCCAGATCCAAAGACTTGATCTGATCGTACTCCTGCAAGATCGCTACTTCTCATGTCTCCTTGTTGTACGGGATTATGTTTCCCATATTGGGAAGCGTGAGATCGAGCTTGCAAAAGCAGCCTCTGCAACTAAGGAGAATGATACTTCTCTTGAAGCTGTACTCATGAGGCCATCACTGTCTCCAGAGTTCTCTTTCGAAACGCGGGGCAGCTATTTCATGGGTCTCAAAACGTCAAATTGTGGTAGCAGTGTTGTTTACGGAAGCTGAATACGTGGCAATGTCGGTTACGGCATGGAAGGCTGTTTGGCTCAGAAGATTATTTATGATTATTTACAGACCTAGGATATCCACCCCTGAAGCCTACCCTGATAACCAAGGAGTGATTCTGCTTGCTTCCATCCCATTGCACGCAGCAGGACAAAATACATCGCAGTACACTATCACTTTACATGACAACGAGTCAAAGACGGAACCATGTTACTAGAATGGGTGCCCACGAGACTTTAGGTCACAGATGTCCTCACAAAAGGTCCTGCTGCTACACTCCACTTGCGTTTCTGTACATCGATGGTCTCATGGAGAATGAGGCATACGGTACGGTTGGATCAAGTGTGGGTAGCCACAAAGGAATAGAGGATGGGAGGGGATGAGCGATGAAGTGAGGGGAGTGTTGGAAGGAGAAAGGATGGAGAAGGTGACATGCACGTGCTGTATTTGCTGGGCGTTGATGCTGAAGCAAATATGTAACAGTTCACCGCAAGCCCGTCTTAAAAGGATCGCGATGAATTTCTTCTTCTCTCCTCAATCACATTACACTCTACTTGATCATGCTCACTCTTGTGACACTTTAGGTATGTGATTATATCCATGTTCTCTGCAATCAAGTCACATTACAATCTACTTCATCATGCTTACTCTTATGTGATTAGGACACTTTAGCCTCAAACCAAAATCTCATTGTAAACCTACAAAAAGTGACAGAATCTACAATGATGTAATCACCTTGACACTAAGAAAGCAAATTCAGAACATCAAAAAAGATAAGTCAACATGAAATACTGTCAACAACTTTACTTGAGTTATGCAGAAGGCAGAAGCCATAAAGGGACGAAAATTGATGTTCCAAGACCTCTTGAAGCCTTTCAATAGATCATATTGACCATGCATCTCAAATTTGACAGCTTCTCCATGTGTGGTTTCCAGGAAACTCGAGTTATGCGGAACCAAGGGGACCATAAACTTAAAATTCACATTGGGCACAGAGTATGGAGGTGCACAGCTGAAATATCAGGGAAATGCTGTCCCTTCTTGAAATATCCATGGAAGATATCAACAGTCCAACATGACGTACTTCAGTTACGACCTTCTTCAACTTGCTTGCTACCCTCCCACAGTACTGTACCCTCAGCATGGTTGCAACTAAGCAACAGCTTATTCATAAGAGGCAAGGCTTGGGATGGAAAAGAGAGAGTGGACATTGGGACCTTCAGGGGGAAGACAAGAGACAAGAAGGATGCAAGACTTGACACTGTTGACTAGCTAATTGGGACCCCGTAAGGGTTCTTATCCTGCACGTGTAAGGATTCAGGTTGAGAATTACATGCTTCTAGAGGTCGCTCCGCCACTTTCCTCTATGTAATTCGAAGAGAGGGGCACAAATCCTTTCAACGGCCTTGGATCCTCCTCTTCACTCTCTGGTGTTATAACACCATCCAGGGGATCTGACCCCCTTCAATTTAACTTCGGATTCCCTCTCTGAGCAGAATGTGAATAGACTTCACGTTCATAATTTGCCTCCTGTTTCAGCGACTCTTAACGATGTATCGATTGCTTTGGAGAGCACATACCCTTCCTTTAATTTTTCTGTTCCCTTCTCAGCAGCAGTGAGGTTGTCATCCTTTTCCACTGTTTTGTCAGGGTTCACTTCTGGAGCATGAATCATGTTCTGGATCAAATGGTCCAGAAGGTTCTATCAGGCATGTGGCAAATAAGGTTAAGGTGGACTGTGCTAGAACATTCTAGAACTTGTGCCTGTCTGAGATATCCAGATTTGGTTTTCTTAGGATATCCACTCTACTTGGCAGCCTCCCTAATTGATAGCCTTATACAGTGTCAGCCCTAACACGTTTCTCCTAATCCCTCCAACTCCAGCTGTCCCTTGCACTCCCAAACTCAATGCACCAGCCCCAAATGAATGTGAGCCAAACAATGTACCCCTCCCTGCCACTGCCGTTACTCTCCGCAAAGGAGAAACTCTTCTCCTCCTCACTCTCACCTGCTACTGCACTCCTGTCAGCCCTTAATGTCCATGTCAGTCCCCTCCGTTGCACTCCAGTTGGCCATGATATGACCAAGCTTAATGATATCTCCTCCACTCATGGTTCTACAAGGGCACCTTAGCTGCATCAAACAGCTGTCAAGTTATGATATGAGGAGGAAAAGTGGATTTCAGGTTTTGGAGGCGTTGCTCATGCTGTGGTGGTTGTCCAAGTGGTGGACTTAGACAGTCATGGCCGATGGGCAATGCCTCTTGGAAGTGGTCTGCAAGAGGAAGAGGCTGGCCACAACTTAGTCAGAAGCAGAGCAGGAGAGTATCAGCTGCAAAGTGAAAGGGGGGTGGATGAAGGTCAGTCTGAGATGCGAGACGTGGAAATGGTGGAGGCATAATAGTGTGGCAAAGGATAGGGGGAGGAAGCGGAAGTTTGAGGGAGAAATGAGGAGCTTGAACACAAGGTCAAGGTTGTACAAGAGGTACCGAAAAAGGAGATACAGAGCTTTGCGTCTTGAGCAGGCTAATTGCAATAATGTTGATGTGGTAGTTACCTGTTAGTTCAAGTACTTCAAATGCATGATGTGAATAATGATATATGAGCTATTCCCCATCTGTTCGAGTATCGTAACAAAAGGATATCTAAAAAATCATCTGCTGTTCAATCAATGATGTCACTTTAGGACATGTATGTAAGTTATTTCTGGATCGGGTTTTGTGAAATACGTGTGCTCATAGAATCACTGTTACCTCACACACTTATTCAGTCCGTCAGCATCTCACACATTAGGATATGTGTGTAAGTTATTTCTGGATCTGGTTTGTAAAACAAGCGTGCTACTAGAATGACTGTTACCTCACACAATTATTCAGTCCATCTGCATCCTCCTGCTCCGCTAATGTATGTGCCTCAGCATCTCACATCACCCAACTCTTCACCTTCCTTCTTTTCTTCCCCTGCTCGACCACACTGCACGTGTCCGCTTCCCAAAGAACCATTCTTTCAATAAAACTCCACTTCATTTCCCACATTGGGCCATCAGTCTCTACCAGACCCATATCACATTTTACACCAATGATGGCCGCGAAATCCACCCCTTCATGAATGACGTAAAGGGGAAGCACTAGGACCGACCGGTTGCACTTTTACCTCTAATGGACCGTGGACCTGTAGTTTATGTTCAGATTTGAAGAATGACGAGGTAGTTGTCAGATGGATTGAGAATTCACAAAGAGAAGCACTATCTCTGAATGCTTCCCTCAGGAAACAAAACCTACCGTGTCTAAGCCACTTTTCACAGTTATCATCATATCGCAACTCACTTAGCAATCATGTTCATTTCTCATCCAACATTCTTCTATTACTGATGTGGACTACCATGTAGATCATTGGACAGGAGAAGAAGATTGCAAAACTCAAAGAAAAGCTTGCACTCTTCAATAAGCTTCTGCAAGCTGTCGCAACCATGGACCCTTCATCCAATTCTGACCCTTATCCAGGTCTGCCGAATGCAGAAGACGAGAACATGAAGAATTATCAAAAGATCCCTGTCGTTGCGAAAGGTTAAGATCAAATATGGAGCTACAGTGATCGTGATTACTAGCTGGCACTATTTTGTTAGGGCTGACACTATGTGTAGTCGCCGAAGGGGGATGCGTCTGTAGTGGAGGTAAACCTGTAGTAGTTGCAGACCTAAGAGAATACTCTAAGGTCGCCACCCCTCAATAAAGGGGATAATCGGAAATAAGATATACTGAGTAACATAAGTGAAAAGAGGTGACAAGATGAAAATGGAGACAGTGCCGACTTGCGAAATGCATAAGGTTTGCTAAGCAGCGATTCATGTGAGAAGAGGGAAACCAGCGGACGGCACAGGCATGTGTAAAGCGGCGATGGGTAGACACGTGACTCTATGAGTGGTAAAGTGGATCATGTGACTTTGGATGGTGTAATTCGGTAATGCGTAGCGGCAAGCCTGACATTATTCCTTCTTCGAATTTAAGGAATAAACTCATCCAGATCTTCTACAAAGCTACCAACCTGACCTCACTTCGGTCAGTCCAACACTTTGCAAGTCATTTGAAGGTTCAAGTCTACCCTGGGATTGTCATGGAAGATGATATTCATCATAATCTCATGACATTTGATGGCGGACACAAGAGCGAATGCAACTAAAGAAGCCGTGTCGATAACATGATCTCATCGTTCGAAGCTGAAGATGTATCAGGAGCTGAGACTGCTGAAGAGAGTTCAGAAACTTCTAAAGATGCAGTAGAAAGTGTGTTAGAAGATCAGCACTGCCACAAATCGCTAGATCATTTGCTGGCACTTTGGCCTCATCCCACTCTCAGCTATTACATTGCTCCACTGGTGCACCTACACCTGTCTCGTTAGATCTCTCGAATGAAGCCATTGCAACGGACTGTCAACCACAGTCTCATTCCCTTTAACTTCTACAGATCCTGCATGTTACTCAACTGTCCAAGATGAGGAGACAGCTTGCGAAGGCAAAATTCAGTAGGATTTTCATAGGAATTGCTGGTTAGGAGTGTACAAGAAGCATGGTGATAGAGTAAACAAGGTTTTCGAGAGGGAGGAAGATCTTGATAGATTGGTGGAGGGCTTTAACAATGGGAAATGGCATTGAGTGGGTGTATAATAGGAATACTCACTATGGTGTGTATTGCTTACATCTTTCTCTTTTTCAAGGAGCCACTTGGGTTTTGTGTTGATTTTAGGCTATGGCTGCAAAGTCATATCAATATCCTGTTGTCGCCGTACTAGAATGTCAGATGATATGAATGAGCATGATATGTGCTTGCACAATCAGAGCTTTGTGAAGGGCTGCTGGAGCATCGATCTGGGAGTATCCATACTGCTTCTAATAGTGAAAAGTGGCCCAGAAATCTATAACGAACACAATCTACGCAACATCATTCCTGAGCTCCAACAATGGCTTCCTATGGACCTCCATTACGACTGTTCTAGGTGTGGGGTTATTGAATGCTTCGATAGATATCTGGAAAAGTATCAAAACGTAGCTGTCAAGACCAGCCAGTATCAAGTTTGGATGCTCTCCTCACTCCTTCTACCCATCTGGATTATCTCAGAAAGTGGCATCCAGATGTAACAGAGGACGTCTGGTACCATCCCTTTGGGAAGCAGAGACCCATAATGTCACTGCTACAACACTTCTCACCCACTATTTTGAAGGACTAAGAGATCTATCTCAGCCTTCCGAAATCGATCCTATTCCGCATTCAGAGTGCAGAGGCTATCAGCTTCTGTCTACATTCCTCAAACTTGTCCTTCTCTCCTTTATCAACCCTACTGTCAGGTATGCATCTTCCGCAAATCAGTGCCCATTCGCTGGATTTGCGTCTCGTATCGCCCATTTGCATTCTACGCGAATCGGCGCCCCATCGCCACTCTGCGTCTCCCCTTCGCCCATTTGCGCCTACATCACCGCTTAGCCCAATTGTGTCTATTTTCCTCTTATCAACCCCATGTAATCCCACTGTCACTTTCCCCTTTTAGTTCTCTTACATGTTTCATCTGCTCTCCTCTACACTTTGTGGCAGTGTTATTCCACTTGTATATAGACCAGAGAGTAGTGGAGGTGATCTTAGAGTATTCTCTTAGGTTTATCTCCACTACAGGTTAGGCCTCTCTGATATCATGCTCTTACATTTATCTTCACTACAGACACATCACCTGCCAGCAACCATGCATAGTTTCAGCCTAACACTTGGTTGTGAGAAGTGCCCTCTCCGGCAGGTGGCAGTCTGGAGTCTAGCAGTTGTAGGATTTGTTCTTTTGTGTTTTGGACGTTGGACCTCAGTTGTGCTATCTCGTTCACATTTTATTTTGCTGGTGGAAACTTGTCATATGGTCTTGTTCAAGTAGTCTCAGCAACTCAGCCTCTCACGAGAAAACGTCCAATGGTCTTGCCAACCAGCAACTCTTTGACTTCCTAATTTTGATTTTTCTCGCAGAGAGTCTGAGAACAGGTTTTAGGTTTCAGAGTGTCTCAATGCCTGATTTCTGAATAACTTTGCATTACAATCCTTCTCTCCCTCATTTACCTTTTCCTTCCGGCTTGAAAATTTTGTACTTATAAATTTGAATTGTGGTCACCCAAGAGTTTCGTGGTAAAATAATGTGTGGGAATGATGCCGTCCCAAAGCTGCTGCTCACGCCCAAAATGTCGACAGGTGTGAGTCACTGATGGTGAAAACCTGTGTGAAACTTTTCGGCATGATCGATCCAGCGCTAGCAATCGCTAATCGCTGATGCCTCGCAGCGACGCACGGCTTGCTGATGGTAACTTCTATGCAGGGTAAGTGTTTTGCCTGAGTGCTTGTGGAAGAATACTCTCCCAATTTTTCAAAATTAATGCATAGCCAAAGTTTATAAAGTGACAAAAATGTCGGAAGGTTAGAGCGATATTGAGACTCGCTGCCTAATGGTGATTCATTATCGGTGGAAGAACATCTTCATCACTTGGAAAGAATGTTTGAAGGTCTGCACCTCTGGACTGAAAACTCTTTGGAAAGCTTGAACAATAGGCTCAGTGACTCAGCTCTCTACTTCCTTTTTTGGATTGTTCTCGTAGAGAGGCTGAGGACAAGTTTACAGTTTCGGGGGTATCTCATTGCATGCATTTTTCTCTTCACCTCTCACTCCTTTTACTCCAGGATTGCACATAGAGGCTTGATAAATTGGGACTGAGGTATCCCAGGAGTTTCTAGAATAAATCAAGCAGCTTGCAATGTTGACAACTTCAGACAGTCAAATTCGTCAAAACTCACCCAAAACCCAGGACAAAACTTGTGCACGACCATGTGATTGTGTCCGCACCAAAAAATTGTCGGCTCCTGCCAGCGCTGCCACCTCTCAAGCAGATTCTGTAACTGACACCTTGGCTGGCACCCAGGTATGTGTTGCTTGACCTTGCAAGATCAACCTGAGAGAATGCAGCATTGGCAAGGAACCAACAACCTTCTCCAGCAGGATGTGTATGTCAGGCTTGCCCCTACGCATTACCGAAATGTACCATTCGGAGTCACGTGACCTACTTCAGTACATCGTAGGATCAAGTGCCTACACGTCGCCGCTTTGCGCACGATCGCGCTGACCGCCGCCTTCTCCCATCTCACTCGAATCGCCGCTCAGCAAACCTTATACATTTCGCCGGTCTGCACCGTCGCCGTTATTGCCTTGTTATCTTTTCTCACTTGTACTGCTCAGTATATCTTATTTCCGAGTATTCCCTTTATTGCTTTCCTGATCTGGCTATCTTACATGTTTCAAGAAACTTATGTTACAGTTTATGGCAGTGCCTTGGCATATGTATATATACATTGAGATGTAGTGGTGGTGACCTCAGAGTATTCTCTTAGGTTTACCTCCACTACAGGTTAGTCCTCTCATGCTATACGATTCACTTAGGTTTACCTCCACTACAGACGCATCGCCTATCGGCGACCGCACATAGTGTCAGCCCTAACAGTGTACAGTGTGCCTCACTTAGCAACCAAAGCAAGCTCCCTCATTCTGTGAATGAACTGATGCATAGTTGCAGGTTTCTACTCCACCTTCTATGTCCCTCTACCCAGTCCTGCCGTTCAAGCGACCACCTTCACCTCTCCCTCATACTCTCCTCCATCGTCCCCTTCTCACCACTCCTCCCTCCCACTGTCTTCCCTTCCCACCACCCTGGAAGGCCTCGTCACGTCCTTTCTGCACGCTCGTACAACAGTGGCTGGCACTGGCTCACTTTTCGTCCCACGCCCCACCTGGCTCGCTCTTCCGTTGAATGTCACGCACCTCGTCTCCCTTCACCCACCTCCTGGCCGACGTGCTTGTCCACACACGCTCGTGCAGCTCTCCCTGCACCCTTTCTTGTCAGACCCAGCGGAGCCGTCAAAGTGGGACCAAAGCCCAGTCAAGAAGAAGCCTAGAGTGCACAAGCCCAAACACGCCGTTAGTCGCCCGAGCCTTCGAGATGTTGCCGAGAACTTGCCCCCAGACCACGACGTCTGTCCCTTCAAGTCATATCCGTGTGACATGTCCTACGTCAATCCCCTCGCTGGGGAGCTATTGCCATCCAGCAAGGCGGACAACAGAGAGTACCTCGTGAAAGATTTCGAGAAGGGGGTGAAGCTATCGCCAGAGGAGAAAATGGAATGGCTCAAAGAGAAGATGGGGGAGTAGAGGATTGCTCTGGGACGCTGCCTGGATCATGCAATGGAGCCAATGATGCATGGCAGAGAGGTCTGGTTGGGTGTAATGTTGGCTGAGGAGAGACAGGACAATAAGCTCTTCAGTGGGTGATGAGGTGACTGGCCAAGAAGAAGAAGCTCGAGCAGCCAATGCGCGAATGGTGTTGGGATGCCGTGGAGGGTGTGGACTGGTGAAAAGAACGAAGGCAAGTACACTGCTTGCTTGCTTGCAAAGGAGTCTGATCATGTTCAGATCATCGGACGGACTCCTCACCAACTACCAGCCGAAACTGCGCACCAACCCACGAACGATTCAGCAGCCTGTCTTAGATTCCTTCAGCATCGACCATCTCGCTCGCATCAAGAACAACTGCACCCTGGCATTTTCATTGTCTGCTCACGGCGGTAGTCCACACGAACAAGGCCGCTTCGCCAGTCGATGGGACAAAAGAATGAGCAAGGGAGAAGCGAGGAAGGGGACAGCTAGGAGACACAGGGAGCATGGACGAGCAAAAGCACAGGTGCTGTCTCATGTCTCTGCACCTTGCGAGCTGACGAGCCATCAGTCTGTGGTGTTTAGCATTATGTTTCTACTCTATTCATCAGCGCCAATTTTGAACCTCGTCCCCCTTATCCTCAGCATCTATGCCTTCTCTCAACGGTTGCCGCGTCATGCCATCGAAGTCCTCTCTGCCATCGGGTTACTGTCAAGCTACAAAACTATACTATGATCCTTGAACACTCTGTCGGGAGACACAATTGTTCGAGTGAAGAGAGTTGTGCAAGACCCCAGTCAATTTAAAGTCGTCCGCTACGCCAAGTTCAACTGGATGAAGCGAGTATTTGATCAGACGTCAGCGACCCTCCTAGTGGCTCTGCTGCCCGATGGAGTTGATGCAAAAAGCTTTCGTTGTGAAGTTGAACGATGTCTCGGCTTTTGATTTCTTCCAGATGCGAGCACTTGAAGAACAGCTCCAAGACCTAGTCCCCACAAAACAAGACAATGATGTATTGAGAGGAATTGCCAGACACCACCTTCTCGCAAGCTGCACGGAGTTCGTACCCTCACTCCAGCAGTACAACAAGCATATCCCAGACCTACCTATGGTCTTCCCTATCATACAGAACAGTATTACCTTCCAACAACAGATATAGAAGAAGCAACAGTTTCAGGAAACATGTCTGTGCTTGAACAGTGAGTGCATAAGGCAAACATGTTGGATGTGATTGGTTGCACAGCTACCTTATCAAAGTTCTCTCGCTCACTTCGACATGATTTGACACAGCTTTGATCTTTGTTCTTGGGGATCGCATAACCATGGCGCACATTCATATGGCCCAAGAGCGAAAAGTTACGGATCTGTCGAATGAGCATTTCGCCAAATTCCAGAGTTTATTGCCCATCCCAGGCTTGTTCCTCGTCGTGTTAGCAGCCATTTCCCTCATCATCAAAAATCATTGGGGGAACACTGAATCGCGCAACGATAACTCGTTCTGCTTATTGAAAGAGAAGCTCTGTCATAAACGGCTTGACCCCAAAAAACCAGATTACCACTGATTTTGTCACTTCTTTTGCGTTGTGTTCAGCAGCTTAGTACTCGAAGCATTCTGAGCTCAGTCTGTATGCGCTGACATTCAGGCAAAGGACATAACATGGGATTCTGCAACTGTTTGCGCGTATATCAACACAATTGTTGAGGATTTGATCATTGCTTCGCCAGCTTCCCTCAAGGACAACACCGTCTTGCCAGAGATCTGTTCATGCGGGATACCATGGCCCTCTTTCGCACCTTGCTTCTGTTCCACTCATTTCTTCACATCAACATCAACAATCCGGGTTACTGCTTGCTTATCATTGAATATTGGACTCCAATGTTTTACGCTTCTGGGCTCCACCAAACTTAAAACATCGATGGCACAAAAATCTTGCCAACACTGCACTGCGTTGTTTGCTGGTCAACACTTCAGGCTCCCCTGATGAGCAATTGCTTCAGACATGGATCAAGAGCACTGCAATAACTACATCAAAAGGTTTTTTGCAGCCAAAGGCTCCAATGCTTTGGCATCATGGCTAAGAATGATTTCACCGAACATTGGTCCCTACGGCGCTTCAAATCTGCTATGCATTCACAAATCAATATCTCGAGCAAAGACAAACCACACACCGTCAAGGAACTCATATCTGACATCAACACTCTTCAGCTTCGATTCTGATCCTTCAATGCTTGCTCAGTTACTCCCGATCGATGCCAGAATGTTTCATCAATACCTGTCCTTGACTTTCTCACGGCTGGTCTTGTCAAGTTTGCACTTCCTTCTGGATTCTCAAGTTTTTTGCAGCACCACCTCAGAAGGTTCCCACTGCTCCCGACTTCTCAGAGTCATATTGAAGATTTACTGGAGGAGGAGCTCTCCTAGCTCAGTCAAGAAGAAGAGCTCGACATTGTATTTCAAGATCAAGACTGGATTGAGAGTGATTTGTTTACAGAAAATTTCACAGTGGCTGCCTTGGGAGAGTGAGTGATATACAGTTTCTTTAGAGCACATACAGTTAACATTATCATGCCTAATCGAATTTCACGATGCCCTCCCCTGGGTACTTGTCTCGTTTCTTGAAACTTCTGGGGCCATTTGTGACGGCTTGAGGTGTCAGAGTAACTGGGGTCATTGTTAATTGGCATGAACCGCCACCAAGATAGAATGCTGGCATAGACATAATTTGAGAGGGGACGGCTTGCGATGGGTCCAGCTCTTGCCATCACTTCTCGAGGTTAGAATAGATCTCGCTTGCATACATGCTGAAAACAAGGCGTGCCTTGGCCTTGAACTCTTCCAGACTGTACAGACTGCAACATGAGTGGAGAGACTATCGATGGCATGGTTTGACAGCAGAATTTCTTCACTGTAAACCTTCACCATTTCTGCATCTCGCTCAAATGTATCTGAGCGCCACTTGCACAGGCGTGCAGAGATAGCTTGCTTAAATCGTTGGATCGAGGAGTAACCCTTGGCTGGAACGGATCGGTGTCAAAGACAATCTTGAAGGTCACTGATGACTCTACCAGGAAAGTGTGGCATCGATCACAGCACTTCACAGAAAATTTTGCAAGGTTGTCTTCTGGGGATGTGGTATATGTTGCAATCATCTTCCAACAACACCCAATGGAATTGATGAAGGTAATCATTGCAGGATCCTCTCGAAGGAGAGGGTCTTCGCCTTTCTTGCCCTTTTCTTTGACTAGTGGTTTCTTCTCAAGACCCTCCAATCGAAAGCCATCTTCTTGTACTTGCTTTGCTCCTCAGCTGACTCAAGGCAGAATCTTTCTCAACCAAGAGCAACACTTCTGATGCAAGAGCTGGATCCCTTCCTGCCCTTCTGAATCATTGAATCCAATCACAAAGTAACAGGCCAGTTGCATGAAACTGGATTACTCGGGCAATCGTGCGCTTGTCTGACCCCATCCCTAACGTGCTTGTTGCAATGATAACGTGTAATTCTCCCTTTTCAAAGAGCTCTATAACGCGATCTTTGTGCGTATCGCTCATCTCAGAATGCAGAGAGCCATAATCACACCCTTGAATCCAGCAGCCCAAAACTTCGGCCAGAGAGTGTGACCATATCTTCAGCAGTCTTAATCTTGTTGACGTATATTATCGTTGGGATTGGCTTGGGTAAAGGGGATGTAGGAACAATGAAACGGAGGTCAGTGAAGGAGGAGTAGCTCGACTCCATTAGCACTACTTTGAGTATGATGTTGGTTCGAATGGTCCCAAGATTGAGGAAGAAGTGGTCTGGTTTGATGTGGAGGCTCTCTTTGATCCTATGCACATAGTTGGGGGGGAGCATTGCCGGCATCGCTAACACAGGCACATGGAGCCCCAAAAAAATGCCATGCAATGTTCCCAGCTGCATGTACTGGTTTCAAACATGCCCTTCGTCAATGCAAGGCAGCATGACATTGTCAAGCAGTGTCTGGCTCCCTAGCACCTCCTTGAACTTCTCAAAGAAGACCATGTCTGGTGAGACCAATAGAAGGTGACATTCTCCAGCCTTGATCCCCTTCAGAGCTTCAATGGAGGCCTCTTTGGTACTTTTATTAATGTACGCAGTCTTCAGTCCAGCTTTCTGAAAACTGTGCCAAACTGGTTCGAGTATGGCTTGAGCACAGGATGATCACATACCTTTCTGCCTGCTCTTTCTGCAGTCTCTTTAGAGGGATATAACAATTACTATTCCCTTCTCTCCGCTACTCCTGTGCTTCAACATGAGCATCACGAACACCCAACTTTTGCCCATCCCGGTTCCAGCAATCAGGATTGTGTCGTGGTTGTCTGCCCCGTCAATGCGTCGGCTGTCTGAGACTGAAAGTCTCGAACTTCGAGCGCCAGGGCGCTCATGAGGTTGTGCCACAAGGAAGACGGAAGGGGTTTGGAGACATGTTGTTGTTGTTGAGGGTGTTCGGGCACATGAGCGGTGGCTGGCCAATTCGGCTCAGGCTGCAAAGAAGAATGTTGCAAGAAGATATTCATTCTGAGCACCCTTCAAACTAGAAACTCAAATCAGCATCCTCTTGATAGAGCAGGGTAAAGTGATGGGGAACTGTAATTCCAAAGAGTAGTAAGGCGCCCAATGGGCAGTTCGTACATTTTCTAATCATTCAATATACTTAACTTATATCTTCTACTTTGCTACCTTGTCAGAGCCTTGGTCTTGGAAGGGGGGATATTGTCAGGGTTCGCTTATGGAGCATGAGTCATGTTCTGGAATATGTGGCAAATGGTCTAGAAGGTTCCATCAGGCATGTGGCAAATAGAGCCAACATTGGAATATGCTTCCCCATGCAGTTGCTGCATTGTTGAGCCTTCATGCTCACCAAAGTATGGAGGATGCAAGAATTTCCCAGGCTGTAGTGACAACCAATTCAATATCCAACTCACCCAGATTGATATTTACCGCAGCATGCAAAAATGCTTCACCTGTACCAGGTCAAAAGTAGCCATATTTCGCCGTATCTAGCTCCTTGTCGCTGACTCGCACTTTCCCATCACAAACCACAAAGAGGGGAGGTGGAGTTGGAGGGTTGAGTCAACAATGTTCATTATCAAACACCTGTCAAATCGTTCAGGGTTTGTGTTAGGGCAAACACTATGTGTGGTCGCCGACAGGTGATGCATCTGTAGTGGAGGTAAACCTAAGAGAATAGTATGGCATGAGAAGACTAACCTATAGTGGAGGTAAACCTAAGAGAATACGCTGAGGTCACCACCACTACATCTCAATGTATATTTACATATGTAAAGGCACTGCCATAAACTGTAACATACGTTTCTTGAAACACGTAAGATAGCTAGATCAGGAAAGCAATAAAGGGAATACTTGGAAATAAGATATACTGGGTAGTACTAGTGAGAAAGGACGATAAGGCGAAAATGGAGACGGCGCAGACCGGCAAAATGTATAAAGTTTGCTGAGTGGTGATTTGTGTGAGAAAGGGGAAAGGGGCGAACAGCGCGGGCATGAGCAAAGCAGCGATGAGTAGACACGTGATCCCATGATGTGGTAAAGTGGGTCACGTGACTTCAGATGGTGCATTTTGGTATTGCATAGTGGCAAGCCTGACAGTTGGCCGATACCACTTCACTTTCAATGATAACACTTATCTTATTGTATTACTTGGGAATCAACCAGGACACAGTAGTGCTTATAAGTCACGTAACACGTGACCCAAATACATCGATACCATCACTTCACATGGTGTACTCACCATATACTGATGAAGTGAAGCAGGTCCAGCTCACCTTCACTGATGAAGGGCGAACACTGAAATTGTTCACATTTGACCAGAAGAGCAGGATATTCTGTGCGGTGCGGCTTATCTGATATACTTTTTGTTTATGCTGGCAAAGGCAGCTGCGACATGTTTTCTCCATACCCTTCGCCATTTCTGTCTACGTTTAATAAATAGATCAATTACAAGGACTGAGATTGTATGTGAAATTTGAAAGGAATCAGATAATTGGATGCTTGACGTTGGTACGGTGGTACGTCTGCTTCTTGTTAGGGGAGTGCTAGGTCTTGCAGAGCATTTACAGATACTTGGAAGATTGCAGAAGAGTCCCTTGAGGAGTTTTCATCATATGAACATAGTATCAGGATGGCTGCAGACCAACAGCTAACCAACTGAACTAAAAGAGCTAATGATGGGTGTTTACACCCATCTTGGTCTGTACTTAAGGTATATCAGGGGCTCGAACCCCGACACATAGGAATGGTACATATCGAGTCCTGTCATCTAATTCCTAACTGATATGGATTTTGTCTCAAGACCTCACATGTTGCAGCATTTGAGACACACATCTGCTTTACCTAATGTCTCAATTCAATCAATTCAACTGTTTCTTGTGCCTTACTTGGGTTCAAGAATGAGTGATCACTGTCAGGTTGCATCTTACCCAAATCGGCGCCCGTTCGCCGGATTGCGTCTCCTATCGCCCATTTGCGTTCCCTGCGAATCGGCGCCCGTTCGCCACTCTGTGTCTCCTGTCGCCCATTTGCACCTACATCACCACTTAGCCCAATTGTGCCTATCCTCCTCTTATTAACTCCGCGTAATCCCACTGTCACTTCCCCTTTTAGTTCTCTTACATGTTTCATCTGATCTCCTCTACGCTCTGTGGCAGTGTTATTCCACTTGTATATATAGATCAGAGAGTAGTGGAGGTGACCTTAGAGTATTCTCTTAGGTTTACCTCTACTACAGGTTAGTCTTCTCATGTCATATCATGCTCTTAGGTTTATCTCCACTACAGACCCATTGCCCATCGGCAACCGTACACAGTGTCAGCCCTAACAATCACGTTACACCCAGGCCAACTTCGGTAGGAGGAGTACAGATCCTCGCCATCATTCCACTTGCTTATTTCATCCATTCTTATGATAAGTAGTAATACTTGCGCTCAGTACCCTTCCATGCTTTCATAACCAATCAATAGCATTCTTCTGAAGCCAGCTTCCACGGACCAAACTCACATTGATCATGCCAATCTCTCTCGATCTGTAGAATATTTCTCTTCCTGTGCCCCATACTTCAAAGTGCAAGTCTGAAGGAAGCAGAGGTGATGGGTAAAGAACAAGGAAGGTGACATGAACTGTGAACGTCAGGCTTGAGAAATTATTAAGTCATGACTAATCATGAATAAGTCACCACTTCCAGCCATGAGTGGATGGGCATGGGCATAACTCATGTCAGCCAAGTTACAGCCATCCTGATTTCCACGAGCCTTGTCTTCGTGATCGACATTCACGGATTCGGCTTCGGCCCTTGCTCGACCGGCTGAGGTTTTTGAGATGGGCTTTTCCTATCAACCAGCGAGAAGAGGCTAAATGACTGCTCTAACTGCTCAGGAGGGCACCGACGCTGGTCGCCAATCACAATCGACGAGGCTCTGACCAGCAAGCGGTCAAGCCTCTGGTAAGCTTTTTCTGCTGTATTTCCGAGTTTCTCATGCGACAACAGAACCTGTCATTGCTCCAAAGCAAAAGCGACTCCATGCAACAACAGAACCTGTCATTGCTCCAAAGCAAAAGCGACTCCGTGTCAAGAAGGATAAGTCGCATTTGAATGAAGAGGCACGCTTGTAAGTACCTTGACTCTCCATTTGCTTCTCTGAACATAGATCAGGGGAGCTGATATCAAATCTTGGACATCCTCTGTCTATGCCCATTTCGATGCTCCGATGATTGTCAAGAAGGAAGAAGTGGAGGGAGGCAAAAAGAAGGAGGTTATGAACTATCGGTTTACTTGTAAGGAGTTTAAAGATCATGAAGTCGACCGGAAAAGGGATGGGTTTGCAAGTGGGGCTGCACTGACATTGCAACTTTTAGCAGGCATTAAGGCATGTGAGGCAAAGCATGCGAAGTCCAGTGAGCATTCAACAACACTGAATGAATTTGGGTACGTCTTCAGGGACAAGAGTGATGGAAAGAAGGATTCTGGAGATGGAAAGAAGAGTGGCATTCTGTGCTTCCCTTACTCCCCTCAACGCTTCCGATTCTGGCTCACTCTTCTCTGTGCTCGACGCAAATGGCCATTCAATATTGGCAAGGATTACAAACTCCGTGTCATCTTCAAGATGCTTTGACCTGATGTGCACCTTGTTAGTGCTGACCAAGTCTTGAAGGACCTCTGGAACATCTATACTCGAGCAGCCCAGATTATTAAGGATGTTTATTTGAAGGTAGAAGTTTCTCCTCATTTCACATCTCACTTTCCGATAGTTGTGGGACAGGACATTGATCAGTTTCATGTTTCTACTAACTCTTGGACCTCGAGGAACCCACATGGCTTGGCTTGCTGCACTGCTTCTTTATTGGTCGGAAACTGAGGTAAAAGAGATCATTTTAGGGTTTGTTCGGTACCGAGTTAGAACCCTGCTGTGTCCTGTATGCTGATCTTCTTCACAGGCTGAGTGATTCACACATGGGGAGATATTTGGCCGGAGAGATTGCGAAGGTGTTGGAGTGGTATGGTATTGACGGAAAGGTTAGTCTTGCTTGGCCTTTGCTGTGTCCATCGAATTGAATATGGAAATTAGCTGATGGGACTGGTGATAGTGCATTAAACAACAACACAATGATTTCGGAACTCCAGCTCTTGCTCCCCTCCTTTAAGGGGCAAGAATATGAAATCTGGTGCCTCAATCATGTCCTCAACCTGATTGCGAAGGTTAATTTCTAATCACATTTCTTACCTGACATCCTTTCATGCTCTGATCTCGCCCTTCATGAAGAGAAGAAAAGAAGGATGAAGGGTGAAGATACTGAGAGATTTGGAGATGACAGAGCTGTAAATATCAGCAAGGAAGAGGCTGCCATGATCGATAAGATAGTGGTAAGCCATGATGCAGCACAGGAAGCTATGGATGATGAGATTATTGAAGAGATATCTGATGAAGTGTTGAAGGAACTGGAACAGGAGGATCCATTGAGAGCTGATGATAGGAGACTGAACATCAAGTTCAGTACGGAGGAGCACCAAGCTGTTCATGGATGTGTTCAAAGGTCTGTATAGCTTGATCATGTATTCTTTGCTGAAGACATTGCAGGTTCGGGAACTATCTCACAAGATCGTTAATGGAAGCTCGATGAGCACGGAATTTTAGCATCTTGTGGAGCGATTTTACAAGAACCTTACAAATGCACGACTTCCAATCCGAGATGTTGTCACCTGGTGGGACAGTCTCTTCCTCTGCCTCGAATGAGCCCTCCTGTCCGACAAGCTTTCGTGGTCTTACAGAACTCAGCTCATTCAAACTTAAGAAGTATGAAGTGATGGAACCCGAATGGAAATCCTAGGTGAATTGCGGGATGTTCTCAAGGTTTATCAATTGCTTCGATTTAATCTTTGCAAATTTGATCCTGGACTGCAGCCTTTCTATCGAACCACAGTCAAGCTATCTACCAAGAAACGGGTGCTCCTTACCGATGTAATCCCTTATCTCGATAAGTTTGACCATAACCTTCATGACATCAAGCTTAACCGAAATGTGAATCCATTTATTCGGTTAGGTGCTTGTCGTACGATTGTGATTCTTAATAAATATTATTCAAAAGCTTGTCAGGAGACAAGCATGTATAAGTTGGCAATGGGTTCATCTCTCTTGGTTATATGACTGGGCTGATGTGAACTTCTAGTACTCCACCCTTATCACAAACTTAAGTATTACGAACATGCAGGGTGGCTTACCTCCTGGATTCAAGATATTCGGACATTGCTACACGAGGAGTTCAAGATCTACCATCCTACTCCTTCCGCAGAGACCGTAGTTGCAACTGATCTGCCAGATGAGGAGGGCTCTGACGCGGAGGAACAGTTTCCATATCGAAAAGATTACCAGCAGATGGTTGAGACGGAATATGATAAGATCAGGCGGTACTTAGAAGATGACCTGGAGAAGACACGCAAGGACTTCGATGTACTGGCTTGGTGGAATAGGGAACAGCAAGGAAGCCGGTATCCTAATCTTCCGAAGCTAGCAATAGCTGTGCTCTCCTGCCCTGGTGTGTACCATTTCCTTACTCCTTGCCTTCTGGTGACCCTTCCTTAGTGACCAGTACCGATGCGGAACGTGCTTTCAGTGTGGGAGGACTTCAGACCACTGCCCTCCAGCACAATCTATCACAAGATTCATTCCGTGCTGCTATGGCTTTAGGCTCCTGGTATGATGCTGGATTGCTTTCTGGGACAGACAAAGAGCTTTTTGATTACTTTAAGACAAAGTAGACATATACACACGTACAAACTAATCAGAACTACTCTTTCCCACCCTGCTTCGTGACTGAATCATGAAGTGTCATGAATATTCACCTGAGAATCATGACTTGCAATGTATGATCTGTGACATGACTGATGTTGAAATTTGGTTGAAAAAGTCATGACTAGCCATCATGAACTTATCATGAACTTGTCACGTGAGTCCCTACACTCAACCAGCATTTCCACTCTTTCCAGGGGCTGAAGACTGCCACTGTGCATTTCTCTAAGGCGCGAGGTTCCAGGTTAGGAGAGTCAAAGATTATCGTGCTCAGGTCTTTCGGTCTTCAAATGGCCGCGTTGCCCCGGCGTTCGTTCCTTTCTTCTTCTGGAAAGACAGCACTTCACCATACAGATACAGTTCTCAATTCACCTGACCACCATCTGAACTATATATGTTTGGCAGTTTTCGGTGGCAGAATGAATGGTCAGATTCGGAGATGGGACCCATCTACAATGCAAGAACACACTTTGCAATACAGTTTGCTCACTTTGTACACAGCCGCTAGTTCATCCGATCGGCATAATCCCTGCCCCTGCCGCTCGAACCCTGTGTGTCTTTGACCAACTCCTTGCAAGGAAAGAAACAATCAAGCAACTTCTACTTTCTACTTTGAATGTTGCCAATCAGGTAAGTTACCGGCTGTTTCTCCATGGCCAAGTAAACTGAACACTGTTTCGAGCTAAGGCATTGTGAGGATTGTCCGGACCTCAGTTACGATTCCTCGTACACGCACGCACTCACTGGACTTGGTGGCCCATCTTAACATATCTCAAGTCTTCTCTCTGGGTCTTTGGATTGTTACCTCTCCAAGTCCACCCTCGCCAACCATTTTTTTTCACGTCACACATCTGCTTACCAACGGAGGCAAACGCGATTGGTAGATTGTGTAGTCAGCAGCAATTTTTTGTGGAGACCTGCGACTTAGACTTTGCAATTTTTCCCTTGTCTCTTGACATTCCAGAGACACCCTTTGACAAAGAACTCGGAGCATCAATTGATGTGTTGGTGCCTCGTCGTCTACGTCTACTTCAATATTCAACGATCCATCATGTCAAAACATTGCACACCGTATACAAACGAAGAACCTGATGATCCTGGGGAGATAACCCCAGATTCAATGGGGTCGACAAGCTCAAGCTCAACTCAAAGGCCGCATCCTTTCTTGACGCCAGAGGATATGGCACGAAACACGCTAAGTAAGTTTCTCCTGACTTTGTGATGTCATTACTGAGTGAAAAGTCGGCAGCTTCTATAGGACAGAATGGACGATCAACGAGTCTAGAAGAGTTTTCGATGTGCCATACCCCAACTCATTCTTCAGTGAAAACACGGGAATCATTGTGGGCTGTCAGTTTCCCACGGCACAGACGAGAGCCTTCGATAACCCAAGGATTTTCATGGATTTATCGCGAATTATGGTATCCCCTCGTTCGCTTTGAACTCACCATCCTTGCCACCAAGTTGGACGACTCCAACCTTCGTATTAGGTCTTCATTTCGGGCTGTATGTGAAGACCCAGTCGAGGACATAGTTGCAATAGGCGACGTATCAGACTTTTTTCACCCAGATCATGGCTTGGAAGGGAGGTATTATCTGGTTCATCGCGCTCTCACTTTCACAACGATCCGACGACCAGACCTGCTAGCGCGTCGTCTGCGTATCGAATCCAACAAGATTGGGAACGCGTCAAGTCGATACGACTCGTATCTGCGAATGAGTTATTTTGCCAGACGCCTCCGAGACGTGAGGAGGGCTCTAAATCCGACGTTAGCCCTATCCGCTCTCGCAGCTTCAATTGCAGCGAATCCTACGTTTGCCTTGGAGCTCAGGAGCGGCCTTGCCATCACAGGAACGGTAATCTCCTCCCTCTCATGTGGCCTGTATGCAGCTGGCGTCGGTGTCGAAATTTTGGAGGGCAGACTAATAAGGCTCATTCTCGATGCCTCTGCTCCGCCACCATCGTCAGGCCTCATTCGCACAGATATCCTGCGAATAATCTCCTCTCTCAAACGCTGTTCAGCAATCTTCATCGCCTTAGCAGCCGTCGCGGCTTCGATTGCCTCGCATCCAGACATTCCCTATAGCACCAGCAGAGGTTTTGCTCTTGCTGGGATCGTACTTGCCGCCAGTGGATGTGTTCTCTACCTTGTTAGCGGTACAACTTACCTTTTCGCCGAGGACCGTATATCAGCAGTAGCAGAGAAGGATGAATCAGCGGAGTGGGAGTGGCCCTCGGTTCTTTCTGATCAAGCAGTGAATAACTTATCAAGCTTTGTTAGTAACGACCCATGCAAACGCGTTTGAAATTGCGAGATATGTGCTGTAGTAGGCGAGTAGCATCCAGGAAGTTGAGTCATTTAGTTGACCAGCTAAACGCTCTCTTCGGATTCAGATCGAAAGAAGCCATTTTGTCAATTTGCACCATCACTATGCTATTATCTACAACTGTCCCCATACTCCAGCCTCCGTTCTTAACTGCTCACAACAGAGCGGTGATGACAGTAGTAACCGCAGTAAGACCAATGACAGTGTATCCAGCGGTATAGCTCGTTTTCAAATTCAGAACTGCATTCATGATCACCACACTCCGCCCTTTGACTCGAGAAAGAAACATACAGTATCCTAGATCCCATCCCAAATGCCTGAAGCCGTTCCAGGTATGGAACCAAAAAGGCAACGCAACCGTGCCCTTCCCAAGCACCTTCAACCACTCCGGAAAGCTCGCGACCAGATTGATGAAGGTGTTGGCGTCCCATATACCTCCCAGGTAGCCGATTGAAAAACCGTAAAGAGCGGTAGAGAGGGCGACGCCGGTCACACGGTTAAAGATGGAAGAATACCATGTCAGCTGCGGCTGGTAGATTGTGAAGTGGGGAGAGATGGGGCGCTCGAGACGGAGACGGGAAAGGTGGTCTGGAGGTGCGGAGGTGGTCTGGATAGGACGAGACGAAGGGCGCAGAACTTCATGTTTTTCATCATAAGCATCCTTCTCCTCAAAATGTTAGGACTTACGAATGAGAGAACTCGCTGATACGCTTGGACGGACTGAAAGGTGCAGCAACTGCCGTCTGGCGAGAGTCGAGGTAGCCATTGTGGTTGTTGAAATTCTGATTGGTTGCCGGTTGACGACAGCTGATGATGATGATGTCACGTTATCCCGATTGTGCAAGCACTATCGAATCATGGAGCTTTTCCTGTAGTAGATATCTGAGCCCAAAATACATTCATTCGACTTATATTTTTCCATTAGTTTACATGCAAGCTACAGGTGCCAATTTTGAGACAGGTTTGATGGTCACTTAGCGTCGAAGTCTACTCTTCGTACTTATTCGTCTCTCCACTCTTTGCACTCTGCTGCAACAGAGCTCTTGGACAGTCCAGAGGATCCAGATCAACCTTCCGCCCAGTTACATCACTGTCAGTCCGCTACAAGGAAACGTGCTCACCTCAAGCAACGTAATCTTATCCGCCCTTGCAAACTCCTCGTCCTTGAAAAAGATGTTCTCCAGTTCCCCCATCGTGCTCGCTTTCAGCACTCGGTATTGGCCTTCATGAGGACTGAACAGTTGGAGGAGCTGCTGCCATTTCCACGGTTGGACATCATTATATTTCCTCTCTTTCCTGTGCGATTATCAGTTTTACGCTCTGAATCCATTCTGCCGCGCGAAGGGGGGACAAACCCATGAATGAATCGCTCGATCGTATACCCCTTGTTCTCAAGAACCACAATGATAGGCTTGAGTCCGAGACGGATCATGGAGGAGACCTCTTGTACAGTAAGCTGGAAGGATCCATCGCCGATAAAAAGAACAGTCCTTCGAGGGACTGGGCTTTCCTGAGCAGCAAGTAAACAGCCAAGCGTCGCTCCTCCCGTCCTATCGGCAACCTTCAACCTCACTTTCTTCTGAGAATAGAGAAGAGTCTCTACATACCATCCTATGCTACCCCACAGAACCTGTCCCACAAAGGTGGAGTTCTTCGGCATCTTCACATCCAGCAGACCGAACAGAGCCGTCCCAGTTTCACCAATGATAACGTCGTCTTCTTTGAAGAAGCGACCACAAGTCTGCCAGAACGTGTCCTGCTTGATCTGACTGTTGGAGGAATACTTCTCCACTTCCATTTGAACGGCTTTGGGGAGTGGAGGTGCAGAGGAAGGATGGGAGAGACTCGCTGTCAGCTCTGGGAGGATAGAATGGAACGATACGTTCTCGTACCGTCCATACTGGATTAAAACGTGGTCCGAGTGCAACTCGACTACTTGTTCAGTTGGGAACTTCCAGCTGAATGCACCAGAGTTAACTACAAGTTCGAATATCAGCGCAAATCTAAATGTGAGAGAGTCTTACAGTCGCTCTTGATGGTACCGATTGTAATGATAAGATCGGCTCTCTTTGACGTGCGGGAATGAAGTTTCGCCAACTGTTATCCCAAAACAAATCAGCATCACGGGCCCCACCTCGCCATCACCTGCAGCTGCATGCTCATGCTCGATGAGAAGTCTGAATGCGTACTATAAACACCTGCAAATCCCTCTTCGGTCTCGCTCACTCCAGTCTTACCCATCGGGCTGCTGAACCACCTAACGCCGGTCTTGCGAATCAGGTCCCTGACGAGATGTACTACTCCGAAACGGATCGCACAAGCGTCCACTAGTATCACTGGATCTTTGGCGGCCGCCCACATCTTCTCAATGCGACGCACGACGAAGGATTGCTCGTCAGATGAGATGGAGGTGCCAGAAGGGAGGAAGGGGTCAGATGTCAAGGCTCCTGCCCATAAAATGTCGTTAGAAGGTCTAAGCAGTAGTTGGCAACATGCCTTTAAACAATGGCTCTGAAAGTGGAGAGGCGTTGACCCACTTCTGTACGAGATCTGTGGGGAGGGTAAGGTAGGTGGGACGAGCCTTCATCATGCATATCTTATCAGCTTGTCTGCGTTGATAGAAAGCAAAAACTCACGGTTTTCAAAGCATGCTTTATAGCCTTGTCCACCTGCACACCAGCAGATTCTGGTTTGGTAATATAAGCCTGATAGCTGGTAACATGTTCCGCGACTTTCTGATATGCATCAAAACGGCCATCCCCGAGCGTATGGTGCAGAATAGCATGTCTCTCCTGGAGGTGAGACGCTGGTACGCCGACAATGTGTAACATGGGGATATGCTCCGAAAATGCGCCAGCCACACCGTTGACGCAAGAGAGCTCGCCTACGCCAAAGGTTGTGCAGAGCACGCCTAGTCACCAGTCACACAAATATGTTAGGATGAGCCAAAAGGAGAGAAAAGCGGAGAAGAAGCCTAAAGACGAACCCAGACCGTATACACCACCTCGGGGAGGATTTTCTCCTTCCGACGCTTTCGAAGCAACGTCCTCACGAACCTGTTGAACCTGCTTGATTCGCGCGAAACCGTCTGCTGCGTAGCTTGCGTTCCTGCATGTTTTGCATATAGCTTAGCCTTCTAACATCAATCTCTCATGATGAATGAAGAACGAACAATTCACTGAACCACACCATGTTCTCGTGAGCTTATGCTGATAGGCTGGACATGAAAACAGACTTGCAACATCCTACCCAATCAATAGTTTTGTGGTCCTCGATGAAATCGAGCCAGCCGAGGTTGAAGTCTCCAGGGACACCGAAGATTTTCTATCGACAGCCGAATTAGCACTCAACGCCGCAAACTGGATGCAAAGTGTGGCGGAAGAAAGAGGTGTACAGTGATCCCCAACTGCTCCAATCTCGCCAAGATGTAATACCCCAGCTTGATCTTGCCATTTTTCACGTATTCGCTCGCCATGTTAACCCGATTTTATAGTACCAGGCAACTATCGCACGATGGATGACTTGCAGATAAGTAAGATGTTGGTCGTTTTTGATGGAAAGGAGGGGATGTCAAGGACATCGGTTCTGTTTTTATACGGAGTGGAATGAGTGACGTGAAGTTGAAAGGCTCCCGGTTTATGCCCGATATGTAACGATAAGGGGTCGCCGGATCGAGCAAATGCAGGGGGAATGGTCATCGGACTGCACAATAGCGTAAGTTGGCTGGGAGTCTCTCAGCTCGGAACTCCTGAGGACGTTCATGAGATTGATTGCTGAACGCTAGGTAGGTACTGAGATCAAGTTGTTGTCAAAAATCGACACGTGATAGCAGCACCACATGCAAAAGCATGTTTGTATTGTATTTGTGTGACTTTTTGGAGGAAGAGGTAAGCCTCTGCCATTGCCATATTCGTTAAGATGGAGAAACCGGATGAGAGACTAGTTGCGCTGGAAGAGCAAGTTGAAACACAATGTTGCTGAGGCTGAGGCTGACCTTCCAAAACAGCATCTTCACTCTGTCGCGTTGATTGACGTATCGCTCACATTCACATCATGATTGCACATTAGCATTCGGTTGCCGGCGCAAAGCAGCGCTGAAACAACAACTTTGGTGTCACTCAACCTCTTCTGAACGAAAGAGTAATGAGCACGGAATGAAGTCATAGCGTCTAATCATTCGAGGCGTTACAGTACTCACAGGCTGTCGCAAGGAGTTTTTGTCTGACGTGAATAAGCAATTCGCTCTCGACTTGTCGAAATCGTGTTCAAACGCGTCAAGAATGCGTCAAACGGCGAACATTTATCCGTGATCTACCTACTCTGTCTATGACTGCATTCGCGACTAGGCGACGCGACTGTTCTGCTTACCAACTCAGGTGCCCCATAAAAAGGGTTAGGGGGAGCCATAGTGTGTAGCTGCAGTCCTGAGTTCGCCTGCCTACTACTCAATCTCAACCAGCAGTCAAACATGTATGCAGACTCGCTAAAAATTTCCGCCCCGAAACCTTTCAAAGTATCCATCCCTCAATCACAGGTCGACGACCTGCATGCCAGGGTCAGTTCAGCTTCTTTGGAGGCGTACACTTCGTCCATCCTAGCACTTTCATCTCCCTCCGAAACTCACAATTTTGACTACGGCATTCCCCCTACGATTCTTCAGAGCCTCTTTGAGACGCTCAAAAACGATTATGATTGGCGAAAGGAGGAAGAGGCGATGAATGCGATGGGAGAACATTACTTGATCGATGTTGATGGCATCGAAGATGAAGGGATCATGACCGTTCACTTTGTATGGCTCAAGAGCGAAAAGAAAGATGCAAAGACCATCATGGTCATCCATGGTTGGCCAGTGAGCAAGGAGTTCATTCATTTTGCCTGTTGAACCTAATTTGATCAACAGGGGTGTTTTTTCGAAATGAGCAACTTTGCCAAATCGCTTCAGAGTACTTATAATGTCTTGGTGCCATCACTTCCGGGTACGCATTCAAATCTTCTCACCTGCTCGCCATTCACAAATTATCGTTGATGAGGTAGGGTATACGTTCTCGAGCGGACCAAAAGCAAACCCTTTGAGCTTCACCTTCACTAAAGCTGCTGTCCTGCTCGATGCTACTGCGCACAGCTTGGGAATTAACGAGTACTACGTTCAAGGGGGTGAGCCCTCGAATGTTTCAGCATCGTACTTGCTTGATGACACAATTGCATTGGCAGGTGATTGGGGAAGCAGTGTGTGCCGTCGACTCGCTCAAATCTATCCAAATCGAGTCAAGGCTATTCGTATAGCATTGTTCCTCTACTCAAAATGACGAATCTCATGTTTCTATGTTTGTGACAGATTTGAACATGTACGATGGCGGTGACCATTGGCATAAGCAGCTCTCAAAGAGCGACATTGACGAGATGCCAGATCTGGAAAAAAGAGGAGTGGAGCAAATGTACAAGTTTTTCGAACTAGGCGCTGGTTACGGTCAACTACAGGGTGAGTACATTGCCATTTCACCGGCACGAGTATATCTCACCTGTCGCAATAGGGACCGCCCCATATGTACATTCATCTTCCTTACTTTGGAGTGTTATCTCACGCTTCTCAAGACGATTGGTGCAGCTCTTTCACTTGATCCTCTTGCTTTGATAGCCTACGTGAGCGAGAAATTTTACCGCTGGAGCCCACCAGAAACGAAACTCTCGCGATCGCATATCCTCTCCTGCATTCTGCTCTACCACTTCACCTCTTGCATCACTTCTTCTTTTTGGTTCTACTACATCCGGAGGCATTCACCTCCAGGAGACTTCGAGCTGGTAAGGAATGATCCTATAACGCAGCCACTGGCTTTCTCCTGCGGTTATTGGGAGATTCAGTGGCCAGAACATGAAAGTCTGTCTTTTCTGTTTGGGCGGCATCTTGAGCATGATTCGCTTGATCTCGTCCTTGAAACCCATACCCAACAACGTATCCGCCTCATCGAGAATCAATCACTCAGAGACCGCAACCGACGATTCCACCATGGGCTCGGTAATGAGGAGATCGTTCATTCGCCCAGGAGTAGCAACGGCGATATCCCTCCTTCCTGAAGTCTTTTGTTTGTACCTCCGACCAAAAGCTGTACCAGGAATCCAGGAAGATGAGAGCACAACTTGATAGCCTCGTTCGCAATTTGAGTCGCCAATTCCGTCGTGGGTGACAAATTGAGAGTGCCGGTGGACTCTGAGGCAAATTTTCGGACGTGGGCATCCACCTCCTTTTGGTTTGCACCGGGATGGGCAGCACGATAAGCTTCAGCCTGAAGACTGAGACTCTTGATCCTCGATCCTATGGCAGGGATGAGAAAAGCGACCGTCTTGCCAGTCCCAGTCTTGCTCTTCACCAGGAGATCCGGAGTGGGACGCTTGACCAATCCTCCAGTAGCTTTAACTGAGGGTTCGTCGGCATATAGATCGAGGCTCGACGTCGACGTGGAAGGTGCTGAGCCGACAGGGCCGCCCACGGAAGGATTTGCACTTCCGCGCTCGAGGAGAGAAATGACGGCCTCCTGAACGGGAGACATATGCTTGAAGGAGAAAAGAGCGGGGGTGAGAGCTTTGTACAACCCGGGATGGAGGGCAGACTCGACTGTCGACCATTTTCGACCCTGTGGTGCGGCCTCAGTCTCTGGAGCAGAAGACTCTTGTGCTTCCGACTCGGCTTCGGGAGCAATGGCGTAGGTGCGGTTGAAGGAAGTGAAGGAGAAAGCGAGAGGTTGGTGACGGGTAAGAGAGAAGGCGCTGGGAACTACATCGGTAGGGTGACAGTTGAGCGAAAGAGGGAGTGAAGGGTCGGTGTCATCGCGGATTCGAGGTGGAGGTCGGAAAGCACCACGAAGCTAAGTTATGCTGTGTCCAATGCAGATTTAATAAAGAACAAACTGCTAGAAACAGAAAAGGGCTTACAGCTACACATGGTGCTATTCTGCTTCATCCGAGGGGCGCTCATTTGGCTGCGAAAGTCCATTTATCGTCGCCGTTTCAAGTAATTTCGATTAGAATTAAAACTTTTACACCAAATTCAGCGTTTTCAATGAGGCGAAAGAAGGATGGAGGGTCTGGGTCTGGCCTACCAGGCAACCGTGGAGAGGGAGGAGGAACAGTGCAGTTCCGCCCTGGGCTGCCAAAGAATTAGCAAACTGCAATAAATGAAAGGAACGTGAAGGGAACGCACACAAAATGGGTCTTAATAATAAAAAATTGATGAAGCATGTTGCTTCATGCTGTCCCAGACCCAAATACGCCTCAAGCTTGGCCTTCCAACCACCGTCCAACCGTTGCAGCAATGTTGCAGCAATGTTGACAGATAGTTGTCCATTATTGGAATGTTTCCACATTTCCCAATGTTCTAGCAACAGTTGGGAAATGCGGTGCCAACGCTGTCAAACCAATTGGCAACGCCTCAAAATGCTGGAGCATTCGCAACGATTGCGCAATGCGGCACCCACAGTTTCAAAATGCGATGCCAATTGCTTCCCAACCACCAGCACTCAGGTCGGGATTTTTCAGGGTTGCAGGACCATTCTCAAGGTTGGGCTTGGAGACAATCATTGTGTGAGGGATGGCTATGATTGCAGGATGATGCTGAAAAAAGGGGGTGGTCTAGCTATGTATTGAGGGAGATTGTTGAACATTTCGTGCATACTATTTCTTAACACAATGTTTAAGGAAACTAATTTAACGAACGATCAGAGTTTCCTTCCAAGTCAAACCCGTGTGCCATAAGTTATTCCATGTTCTAACGTCAACTGTAAGCGCATGGGAGCCCCTCTTCTTAGAACGAACGGTTAAACGTTCTCGATCGAGGCAGGCGTACGCAGTTCATTTGCTTGACAGCCATGCTCCCCGTGTGGCTCGTTGATATCACGTTGATGATGGTGCTGGTGCGCAATCGATTTGACTCATGTTCATTTGCTAACTCCTTCAGTAAGGCTAACGCTGGCCTGTCCGCTGACTAAAACAGTTAGCTTACGAAGGTTGCACTTCGTTGCCACTTGCCATAAAAGTGACAGCATTGCGATTCTGCGATTACTGTGCGATACCAATTGGGATTTACCAAAGCTACCATGTCTACTTATTCGTTGAAAATATCCACTCCGAAGCCATTCAGTGTGTCTATCCCTCAGTCACAAGTCGACGACTTGCACTCCAAGATCAGCTCAGTCTCATTGGAAACCTATGCAGCCTCTCTGCTGTCTTCTCTTCCATCTCCTTCGGAAGGCCTAAACTTTGACTATGGGTTACCCCCCACTTTACTCTACACCTTAGTGGAGACCTTGAAGAACGACTATGACTGGCGAAAGGAAGAAGAAGGAATGAATGCTATGGGAGAACACTATTTGATCGATGTTGAAGGCATCGAAGATGAGGGGATCATGACAGTTCATTTTGTATGGCTCAAGAGTGAGAAGAAAGATGCAAAGACCGTGATGGTTATCCATGGTTGGCCAGTGCGTTGCGTTACCCTCACGTCTGCCCCTAATTGACGGCGATTGGAACGGCTAGGGCTGCTTTCTGGAGTTGAGGGACTTCGCTAAAGTACTTCAGAGCGAATATAACGTCTTGGTGCCTTCTCTTCCAGGTGAGAAGAGCTCCTCTACTCACTCGCGCAGGGCTGACAATAGGGCAGGCTACACATTCTCCAGCGGTCCTAAGGCTAATCCCTTCAGCTTCACATATACGAAAGCGGCTCAACTCCTGGATGCTACGGCTCGAAGTATTGGAGTTGACGAGTACTACGTGCAAGGAGGTACAGCTTTAAGCTACCTGCTATTATTACTGACTACTTACGCAGGCGACTGGGGAAGTCTGATGAGTCGACGCCTTGCCCAGATTTACCCGGATCGAGTTAAGGCTGTTCGTACGTTGTCGCCTATCCCTAGAGTTACTGCTAAGGCTGCATACTAGATCTGAACTTCATCAATTCTGGCGACTATAGTGCCAACATCGGAAAAGAGGAATTCGCCCAACTAAGCGATGTCGAGAAGAGGGGGTTAGAAAGAATGTCAGATTTCAAAGAATTTGGCGGTGGGTATTCAGAGATGCAAGGTACGCAGCCAATTTGTTCCCCATCTATGCCAACCGGGTAGACAGGCACTACACCATACGTTTGTGCATTCCAACATTTGGATTTTTCTAACATCTCTTAGACGCTCGGCCTTGCCCTCAGTCTGCATCCCCTAGCCTTGATTGCCTATATCGGGGAGAAGTTTTACCGCTGGAGTTCACCTCAGACGGCGATCTCGCCCTCTCGTGTCCTTTCCTGTATTCTCCTCTACCATTTCACCTCCTCCATCACGTCCTCCTTCTGGTTCTACTACATTCGTAAACACCCCGCATCTAGTGACGTGGAGCTGGTGCGAAATGATCCAATCCATCAACCCCTAGCTCTGTCTATCGGATATTGGGAGGTTCACTACCCCACCAGAAAGATCGTTGAGAACACCAACATCAAGAATTTGAGAAGGTATAAGGTTCTTGAAAAGGGTAGCCATTTCCTCGCGTGAGTGTTGCTCTTTGCTGGAATGACTGACTTATCGGAAGCGCAGGATGGAAGAACCAGACCTGTTGGCGCGAGAAGTGAGAGAGTTCTTCGCCTCTCTTCAATAAATTCTATTGAAATGACGTATGATGGAAATATTGTTGCAAATGAGACAGGCATGGTCAAGAAAGCAATGTAAAGTGAAATACCGAAATAGTGTACAATATACCATTCACAAACATATTCCAGAAAAGATAGCTCTATGTCGGGAAGTCTGACAAAATTTCTAACTTTCCTGTCAACTTTTTTTTTCTCCACTTATAGTAGACCGAGCAAAGGAAGGTGCCTTTGAGCTTAGCGTGGAGGCTACATCGTTGTTTTCTTGCCCCCTAGCCGGAACGTTTTTCTGAGACTGAGATTGCTCTTGGCTCGTGGAAGCCGTAGACCTCTGACCCCTAAACGTTTCGACATCTTTGCCCGCCACTATAAGCGATTAGAAAACGGCTGCTGAAGAACAGTTGAAGCACCTCTCACATCGTCTACCTTTTCTAGGTCACGGTTCCCAGATGTCTCTGACTCATCCGTTTCGCTTGTCACACTAGCAGCCGATGAAACCTCTTTGATGTCCCAATTGCGATGACTGGCGCCGGGTAAAGCATCGTTGCTTTCATGAACAGGTTCGTCTTCTGCACTGCTCTCATCTTCGCTATCCCCATCTCCAGTGCTATTGCCGTCATCCTCCTCACTATCGCTGTGAGGAGTACGAACATCCGTCGAAGGCCGTGTTATTGCGATTGACGGTGCGGTGCCTCCAACAGCACTCGTGCTAGCACTCGTTGACGGAAGAGAAGGTCCGGCAGGATGGGGTCGAGGAGTCTCTGGGACGTCCTCTTGCGCGGCCGGAGGGAGAATCTCGTCATTCGCTTCCTCCTCATCGGAGCTATCGCTGTCATCATCCGCGTCGCTCGAACTAATAGACGAACCCTCTTCCTCAGATGCCACATGGTGGAATGGCTGAGGATCTGGCGTTGAGGCTGAAGCGTCTTCAGCGACACTCTCTGCATCTTTGGCGACGCTCTCTACATCATCTGAGTCCTCAGATTCGGTCAGCGGTTGAGATTGAGTAGACGAAGACTGTGGTGGAGGGTCGACGGCTGGTGGAGTAGACAGTGATTGGGCGACCGGAGCTTGTGTTCGGGAAGATATTTCAAGTAGAATTGTAGCGTCCGCTTGGTCATCTTCGCTGTCGTCTTCTGAATCTGGGGGACTGGACGTGGGCTGAAGCTCTGGTTCAGCTGTTTCTGGGGCTGGTCCCACCGTCTTCGTCGATATAATTCTCTTCCACAAGCAGATATGAGACGTACTTGTTGTCACAGGAGACGGAACGCCATCACCAGTTGCAGCCTCCCTCTTCCAAGTCTTTTCTGAATTCAGTAGCGAGCCTAGTTCTTCCACTATATTACTCTGTGCCGCCTCTGCAACGTCGGGAGGAGGCGCTGTCGCCTCTGTCACTTTCCCACCAACCTTCTCCTCGAACTCGTCGCCCCTTTCCAGCAACTCTCCACCATCAGATCCAGTCTTCACATTCATCTCTCCGTTCCCTCTACTCTCTTCAGCGCCCTCCTCATCCGAGTCTTCTGCCAGAACAGGTGCCAAATGCTGAGCGTCATCTTGCGAAATACTGCGAGCTTCTGTATCCTCAGCATCGCTTTCGTCTGAGCTGTCTAAATCGTGAGGTGCCGTGCTCGCCGTTGCATCTGGCACATTGCCGATAGCGTCAACTTCTTCGACTGACCCTTTTTGCTGCACAAATTCATTGTCTCTTCCAACCTCCTCCACCTCATCTCGTAGGAAAGGATCTCCCCCCACAGCGATGTCGGTAGTGGCCTCTCTGTCTTCCTCGTCCCCGCCATCAGAAAACTCGGATCCCTCCCCGTCAGCTATTACCTCCTCTTCGCCATCGGATTGCTCGGTTGGAGCTGTCTTTGGCACTTCCATCAATGCCGGCTGCACAAGCTCCACGCTTGTTGCCTGACTTGGAGGTGCAGCCTGCTCGGTTGGTGATCGCGCCACCTCCTCAGTTTCTTCCTTTTCTTCCTCATCCGATTGCTCAGCCAGAGCCAACGCATGAGCCGAAGTCACCTCCGCTTCTCCTTCACTGTCACTATCCTCTTCCTCCTCAGACTGTTCTGCCTCCGTGCCTGCCTGTGTTGAAGCTACCTTCAAAAGGGATCCTTTTCTCTCACCCTCTTCCGCCTTCAACGCTTCTGGCACTGCGGAATCCGGCGCAGGAGCATGTCTCGAGACAGTCACATCAGTTTCACTCTCGTCTTCATCCTCCTCTTCGTCCTCCTCGTCTGAATCATTAGCTACCTTGAGAGACTGTTCCGAAAGCACCTCCTTGCCAGCCGCTCGTTCTCCTGGCTCGTTTGCCTCATTAGCGGCCTGAGGAGAGTGTGCAGGAAGCAACGGCTTGCCAGCAGCTTCTTCGCTCTCTTCATCCTCCTCGTCTGACTCCTCAGATGAGTCGCTGTCGTGTTCCGAGGGGGCCACTTTTGCTGCTGAGTCTGTAGCATCCTCTTCAGAACTTTCCGCATCTTCTTCGTCCGAATCATCCGCCTCCCAGATCATCTTGACCACTCTGGCCGCATCCTCCCTCAAACTCTTCCCACTCTCTCCTTCACCCGCTCCATCTTTCGTTCGTTCATCAGTGAACCAGCCTACAACAGCCTCCTTCGTGATAACTTCTTCTTCCCAAAAGGTGGCAATCAAGCGGGCAAAGATAGGACGGTGAGATTCATGAGAGGCACAAAACTGTTGCATGGCGAGAAGGATATCGATTCCGGACTTCGTTGGTTCTTCCAACCAGGCCGAAACGAGAGGGTTCCACTTCGCAATCACGTTTCGAGCGCGATCAGCCGTCTCTTTCGGAGTTGCAGCGGGTTCGATACGCTCGACCAGGAATCCGATCACGGTACGTAGTACAAGGGAATTTTCGACGTTGCTTGATAAACGCAAGGTCTTGAGTTCGATGATGGTCGTCTCCGGTTGAAGGTTCTCGTCGTAAGCACGCCTGAGAGACTCGAGACAATGCACAATGAACTTTTGGTTTTTCTGTTCGACGGCTGCATTGCCCGAAAGGGACTCGATGTTGGCAATCGCAGGAGCCTCAAATTCGGAAGAGGGACCGGAAGAAAGGGATTCAGAGGCTGAGGAGGACGATCGCGAGCGGCCAGAAATGGATGAACTCGATGAAGCGGTTGAAGCAGCATAGTCGGCGCGTCTGGATCCTAAGTAGGCGTCAGTGGAGGAAGCGGCGAGCGGAATTTCCTACCTAGGTTGTAAAATATTTCCATCCTCTTGTCCCAATCCTCATCTTCCTCATCCTCCTCGTCTTCTTCGTCCACATCGTGAGGTTTCGACCATATCCACCCTTTGACTCCATCAACTCCTTCTCCCTCATCATCATCCCATCCGATCCACAGATCTTCCACCTCCGCACCTTCATGTACCTCCACTTCATCGCCCAGGATGCAATTCAGAACCCTTGCTCCGCCCTCGATGACTACGCCTTCTGAAACAACACTATCCTTCACCACTGCACCTTCGCCAATTACTGCACCTGCCATGACGAAAGAGTTGTCGATGCTCGCTCTCATGCCGATCGTGACATTGGGGGAAATGGAAGAGCGGGAAATAGTTGCGGACGATCCGATATTGGCAGACGAAGAGATGATGGCCGACGGACCAAGCCTCGCCGAACTGTCAAACACTCATATCAACAACGACCAAGTTAGGATGACGAATACACACGAATGTACGCTCGCTGAGCTGGAAAGGAACACCTTCCTGGGGCGTAAATCAAATGTTGATGCTTCTTCAGGCAAGAGGTTGTCAAGACTTAATGGATAGAACCAGCGGCCGGTGATTGCTTCTCGAACGGATTGCCAACTTTTTGGACTCGAGAGGATTGCGGCGTATTCTCCGGTTTCGGATGGGGACGAAGAGTTGATGGTCGAACATCGCATGGTAAGGTCGAGGATATCAGACTGTAAGACACCGCGAACGAAGTCGGGAAAGATGGTTTGCCAGTCGAAATTCTCCGTGAATTGAGCTGGGACCTGTTTGCAACAAATATTAGACTACAACTGCAAATTCATCATGCGCCAACGGGTCACAAACCTCTCCGGTACAAATCCAGACTCCGAGACTACTCAGACCAGTATTCATGACGACCTCTTTCCCGTCCGACAGTATCTCTTTGGGGACCTTTAACCGCCCAGTCAGACCCTTTGCTTTGGGGTATTTCGGCGTCTCTGAGTAGTGGACGAGTCCTCCTTGAGGAGTTGTCACGAAGCAAGTAAGGACTTCCTTAGTCTATCGCATAGCAATTGTCAGCGTTACCCAACATTGGAGTGGGGAAGGTCCGACGCACCCGATGCCGATCGACTCTCTCACCAGTGCATCCATGACCAGTTTCGGGTCTTTCTTCCGCAGGGCTCCAAATTGTGCGCATCGTTCGGTGAGAGGGATGTTACCAATGTAGCCCGCTTGAACGAGGAGAAATTCACGACCGATGTCGAGAAGATTGAGGGAGTCGATTTCTCGAAGGACGTCTCCTACTGAGAGACATTGGGTCTGGCGAAGCGTTATTCGCAGACTTGAAGAAGGTAGAGTGCTGCAGCAAATCAGTGATGTAAGAGAAGGTACAGTGCAGGTACGTACGAGAGGTAGTCGCGGATGAAGGGATGACCACGCCGAGCGAATATTATTACTTCTTCGACACCTCCAAGCGCGAGTGACTGAAGTGTCCAGCTCAGGATTGGAAAGTCGAGGAATTTCAGGAGGCACTGTTAAACCAGCTCATCAATCAGCGGAAGTTGAGGACGAAGAGCACTGTCGTCGGCAGAATCAAGGGAAAGGAAGGTCAAGAAGGTGGGGCAGAAGACCTCACTAGGTAAAAGGGTTCTGGAGTCATCGCCCTTCAGGTTTGCACTCGGCAAATGATATCCAATATAATATAATGAAACGATGCTTGATTTAATGACATTAATGGTTAATTTTGAAGCGAACGATTTGAGAAAATAATGCCTTGGTTTGACAGAATAACGCCCGATTGATAAAACCAATGGTTCGTCCGATAAATAATTAATGGTTTGAAAAACCCATTCTTGATTTGACATCCAGTCTGAAAAGAAGACTGGACATGAGAAGCTACAGCTTATGAAGCTCAAATTTCACATAATGCTAAATCATAAAAGCAAAAAGCAACGTAGATCGATCAAATTGCACTGAAGAGAACGCACCCATGGCTTCCCTTCTACGTCCTCCTCATCATTATCAACAAGAGGACCCCAATAATGCACAGCTTCTTCTGTGAGATCAGCAAATACTACTGCCTGAAGCGGCAGCTCTTGGATGGTATCTTCTTTCGAGTCCTTCCCTGCTGCCATGTTTCTGACGTTTGGTGGATGTTCTCGGGTGCGAGATCGGTGGGAGGTGCAGTGATTGGGATCGTCGCACATGGACTGCTGCTGCTGCTGGTGGGGGAGGTGAGCAAGATGTCCCTACGTGCTGAATGATATCAGTTGCTGAATATGATGAGCTTTTGTTGTGACTGGGAAGAAACTAGGGCAGGACTACAGCCATGGTCATAGTCGCATCCGCAGCATCATAAACGAAACGACGACGCGTCTTCCAACTACTAACCGACTTGTGTCAGTCGATAGCTAGCTAAACTCAGCCCAACATGCCGCTCGAAGCTACTATGATCCTGTATCTTCTTTCTAGTTTTTGTGTAATCCAAAGAAACTGACGAGCGGTAGGCTTGACAACTCTTCCCACTCCATAAACGGCGATTACCTCCCTACTCGCTTCCAAGCTCAATCCGACGCTTCGACCATTGTTTTTAATAGGAAAACAGGTAGCAATCCTGAGAGTGAGGTTGGACTGATGACTATGGCTGGGAAGGGGTGAGTCTCTGCTTCTTGTTGTGCTTGTGCAGGTTGTGGGAAGGAGAGTTGTTTCTTTCTTATTTCACCTTGTTATCCAAAAGAGAGTTGTCAATCTGACCCCCCTCTTGATGGCCTTTGAGCGAAATGTCTGATGAAGCTGAAACGGAGACACATTGAAACCAACCCGGAGTGTGCTCGTTTTGTAGCCCAACTAGGTTTCTTCCTGTAGACAATCGAATGTCTATTTCTGTGCATATTATAGGCGTAGTCTGCTTTGATATCTTGTGCCCTTATCATCATACGCGCATGCTCCCGTCGAGGCGGGAATTGAAAGCGTCTGAGTGACTTTCGTTCCGAATCCTGAACTGCTGGAACCTTACCGCTCACGCTTGTGCCAACTGTGGCGATTATTCTTGGATAAAACCAGATCGTATTGAATGTTTCATGCGGCTGCTGATGGTGATCATGGAGACTATTCTCTAGTACAGAGCCACGGGGAAACATTTGGATTAGCCTACATTCGCTTAGTAGGTAGCTCAGAGTTACTTTCCCTTACACATTGACCGCTGGGAGTATGTTGTTATCTCGGTCTTATCGCGCATCAATCTCTTTGTGCAATATGCGTCATTCAAGTGGAGCCATTTCTGCACCATGGGATGGCGAATTGATTAGCCATTGGGCAGCTTGAATAACCCGCGCAAAAGTGGTCAATGGTTTCCCTCTACGAAGAAAATAATAATCTGTTGATCTCAACTGATTGGCTCGCAGGCCAGAAGTTTTGGTTACCCCGACAAAAGAACTCGGAGCCATTCTGACGAGTATACACGAGATCAAACAATCTGGAGAAGCCGATTTTGTGACTTCTATCCAAGTTGCACAAGTACGCATCAATAGTGCACGATTTCTCCCGACCTGACCTGTCAACAGCTAGCGCTCAAACATCGGTCGAACAAGAACCAGCGGCAACGTCTTGTCATCTTCGTCTCTTCCCCTCTAACCTCACCATCAACCTCAGTAGGCAATCTCGAAAAGCTGGCGAAGAAGATTAAGAAGAACAACGTCGCTGTGGATATTGTACTCCTCGATGGATATGGGGCGGAAGAAGCAGAAATCTTAGCTGCGTTGGGAGGGAAAGGGAGCGGTGGGGAGACCACCGAAGAGCGTTTGAGGAAGTTTATTGAAGGGGTCAATAGCAGCGATGATAACAGGTCAGTTCCCCATCTGTCTATCGGAGGAGACTGACTCAAAGACGTCAGCCATCTTCTCGTCGTTCCTCCCGGCGTTGGTCTCCTCTCCGACATACTCATCTCTTCCCCCATTCTATCAGAAGACATGCCTGGCGGCTTCGGCGACGGCGGCGGAGACGTCGCTGCTGGTGGAAGTGGAGCATTCGCGGATTCAGGAGGCATCGATCCGAACGCAGATCCAGAACTGGCTATGGCACTTCGGATGTCTCTAGAAGAGGAGCAGGCCCGTCAACGAGCCGCCGCCGCTTCTTCGTCTTCGTCCACGAGCGCTGAAGTACAAGCTCAAACTTCAAACGCTGCTCCTGTGGAGGATGCGGATACCGCTGATGCTCCGGCTGGGAAGGCGCTAGCTCAGTCGAAGAAGCGTAGTGGATCCACTACACCGAGAGCGAAGACTCCACCGCCCGCAAAAAGGCAGAGAGAGGATGAGGATATCGACATGGAGGGAGACGATGATGCGGAGGAAGATGATGAATTGGCACGGGCGTTGGCTCTCAGTCGAGGTGGTGCGTCACTCGTCCCCTGTCCTGATGCAGAATTGAAATAACGCCGGAGTAGACGATAACGCCGGAGTAGACGATGACGTCGACATGGAGGGTGATGATGAAGGCGGAGCAGAAGAGGAAGAGATGAAGCGAGCATTGGCTATGAGCTTGAGAGATTACGAGAACGAGGACAAGAATCAAGAGAGGCAGGAATAAGGTCATATTAGTGTAAAGGTCAGATTAAACAGGACAAACACGCTCCATTGGAATATGGAATTGACTGGCTATCAAGGGTACCACTAAGAAACACTCTTTACAGGCAAACTTCAGAAAAAAGCAAAGCGAACTCCCAGCCTCGCCGCTTTCGCAGCTAAGGTACCACCTCTGTGTTGCCCTCTGTGTTGTAAGGTTGCAGTATGGACTGGAAGTTGCGTTGCTGCCTGTGCGCCCATACGGTGAATGTTATGCGATGCGTGCGCTCGCGACTTGCCTTTTATCCTCAATGAAGATCGGGCTTGTCGGTTCCCACAACAGGCGCTATCACATGTCGCTTCCACCGTTGCACAGGGTTTTTGAAGCGTCGTGCGAGACCAGGATGAACAAGGATGGCCATCAGCGAGCTGAAAATGCCAATCCCAGCCAGTACAGTCTGCTTAGTTTTGGTGAAGTAAGGAATAGCGGAAATGCTTGCTGCGAGTGCAGAAAAAGCGACCAAAATTGATAGAAATTCTCTTGCAAGGCGAGACAAAGCATCCAATTTTGAAATCTTGATCAGATCATCGTGTCGTTCCGTCAAGGTCCTACTGGAGTTAACGCCGTCAATGTTATTCATGTCGTCCTCGATCTTTCAAACTCACTTGTATTTCAGTGGTGCCCCGGGTCTGTGCCATGATAGCAATTAGCAAATAAAGCACGAAAGTAACGACTGGCAAGTACGAACTCCGGTCTGTTCACTGGGCCAAGAAAGTCCGATCGGTAGACCTTTGTTAACTGGAGACGCCGATGTTGAATTTTCAAGTTCTGTCCATCCTCAACGATTTGATCTCGGATGAACCCACTGGCAACGAGCGGTTCTGTCAACAAAGTAAGCAGCAACTGTACGAGAAGGACAACGCATACTGCTTTCATCGTCTATAAAAGTACTTAAGACGTCCACGCGAACAAAAGCATCGATTTCTCCAGATTTTGGTTCTGAAGTTGATTCTACATGAATTTCAAAATATGCGTACTGTCAATGGAGTGCAAGTCAGTTCGCCTACGTGAGTGTCATATTTTGGATGTTCGTACTGGGAAAAAGCAGGAATGATAGATATCTTTAGCGGCCCTGGTGCACGAGAACCGCGGTACCTTCCCTGGCCCTGACAACACCGTAACAGCCCACACATTGGCTGGTCATTCGTTTCAGATAGCCAATTTCTTCGCATAAGAGAAATAGCCCACAATCGGTGTGATATGAATTGAAACGTATACTTTTCAGGTCGTGACGATCCACGGCCCCCCCAATTCCGCCTCCACTGAGACATCCTGTAGAAAATCAGTCAAAGTGACGCAGGGTCTTTGGGACACGACCTAGGGAATCTCTGACCAAGGCAAAAACCTTGTGGTGCAAAACAGCAGGTCTCATCTCCAAGGTAGCCTCGTCCTTCAAGCGAGTTACTTCGTTCTCCAATACTGCAATCCTCGCCTCCAAGCGTGTGAATTCATCCTCACAGTTGCGAGCGGGAGCCTGCGACGAGCCAGTGGAGGAGATGCCATTGGACATTGTGCCTTTCTTGGCGGATGAAGGAGGGCACGATGGGACAGCTGGATTTGATCACAAAACTCCTTGACCAATTGGATGGATGCTTTAAAGACCTGGCTGCAACCGACCATGCAGGGAATTACGAGAGATGTTCACCGCTTGGTCCTGTTCTACTTGCATGATTCGTTGTTGCAATGCAGGCACATTCTGAGGCATTGAACGTACGACACCTTCTTGAACATTGAATCGCTGGGTACTCCATCTCATGCATAATTATTGAATGGGGTCGGTCGATCGCAGCACATCGTTCAGTGGAAATTCGTGACGAGGGACGGACGGTCAAACAGACATCCTGCGATCCAGCCTTGGATCACCATCTTCGCGAGCATTTGAAAGTTGCGCTAGAAAGAGGATCCACACTTCGTGTGAAAGTGAAGCTAAGGATGTCCTCACAAGAACAAACGCCGTGAGTATTTCTCAAGGCTTTGCCTTATCACGAATTTGTTGTAAGTTGACGCAATTTTCAAGCCCTCCTGTGGTGCTGAAAATATGCAAGGTGACCGTATACTCCCTTTCTCCAAGTCGTTGTTGCTGATGGGAGTGAGGTCCATTCAGGTGTACCTGCAAGATATTGGCATCATCGACCATGATGGGGAGGCTGCCTTAGGACTTCGACTTTCATTTGATTTTGCCAACTCGCAGCATCGAAACCTTACCAAACTCTTTCTAAAAGTCGAATTTTCTGCGAGTACAAACAACCCTACTCGAATAAAGACCATGTATCCCTACAAGTCATCAAAGAACTGGCCAGTTCAATCCACCAATCATCTGATCACAGTTCAGCTGACAAAACAATGTAGGAACAATGCAAGACATGAAGGAGATGCAGCGATCGCATATCCTTGTAAATTCGAGGATCTTTTTGGATCGCATAGCGATGAATGGTTTGCTCCTCAGCGTGGCGGCTTCCTGCCCATGGGAATTCATAGCCGCAAAGCAACCTGGGTGCTCGAAGGTGATATCATTGGCCATGTTCTACGACAAAGGCACTGAATAATTAGCAGGCGAACAACTGATGGACTGGTCTGGCTTTTCCATTGTCGTCGAAACGCGAAATAAGGATTTTGATATCAACGTCGAGGTTAGAGCTAAATCTCACAGCGAATCTGGCATAATGTCTTTCTTGGGAATACACAAAGAAGTCGCGAAAGCCACACCTCCTCTTTCATCAGGACACGAGTGGCCCGAGGACTGGCCTGACGCCAAGGATGTGGCTAATTGGAAAACCACGAAAGATGCTGCGGAGAAATGGAGTGCTAAAGTATGAATCGTACTGCAAAATGTTCTTGTAACTGTACCAGAAGAAATCGTAGGAAGAAGTCGAAATTTGGAGGATACCTTAGTTTGGCAACAAGAGTTAGCCCGCCCGAAATTTTTCCACCTCCGCAGGTTGAAGTGGCATTTTTCGCCTCTGAACAACATATCATCAACCTCATGAATGAGACCGTAGCTTCTCCAGTCGCTGTTTCTTCGGAGAAGACAAACACTGAGGCAAACGCAAACAAGCGGTACCTCTGCCGCTCAGGCCCTCCGCATCTCTGGCGTCGTAGTGAATCATTTCCTGGACCAGAAGTTAGGTTCGGAAAGAATGGAATGTGTTAAACGACTTTTGCGCCACATTTGGTTCTAGTTAGAGTTTGAACCTGGCTTCCTACCATCTGCCCGTTTCTCCTTTCTGTTGGAATTCTGTCTCAAGCAGAACCACCACCACCATCTGTCTCCTTTCCTCTCGTAACATACCTCTCTTAGTCTCGAACCAGCTTTTGTGTGAGGTGGAAATGGTGGTGGGTGGTGGTGGGTCACGTGCTCCGCCAAACTATCTTACCTAATAATTCGACCACCTTTTCCACCTCACTTAGTCTGGTCCTACCTCATAGAGGGAAAAGGGAGAAACTCAGAACTTGAATTTTTTTCAACTCAACCACATGTCTGTCCCTCAGTTTTCCTTATTGAGCCTGCAGTACAATTACAATCCGAGTTTTTAGGTGCATTCTCTAATTCCTACTGATTAATTTTCCTTCTCTTTAGCTCTCACAAAACCGAATTTTGCACAGAGTGAACGAGAGTGTGATGCGTTCCAACCACGCATGTAGAAGCTACCAAATTTGGCATGCGTGCTCAATAGGATCTATTGAAAGACTTCCAGAGGACAGGATATGTTTTGGAACATAGAATTTTCCTCGCTTTCTGACTTCTGCCTTTTACTTACCTCAAGTAAAGTTGTTGATTGCATTTCGTGTTCACTGTTCTTTTTTGATGTTCTGAATTTAATGTCTCAGTTTCAGGGTCTTGAATGTTGTTTGGGATTCTGTCACACTTTTTGTAGGTTTACCATATTGCAATCCATGTGAAATCTTTACTCTTCTACATCTGTACCTTTGCAACCATGAGAGCCTGCATCGACATCAGCACTGGAGTAGTGCCCTGATACAATCCGACATGCTATTCTGCACGACGGCGATGACACGTTCTGCCATCACCTTCCCATCACATCCCGATGTGTTTGACTTGCCACCCAACCACACCATTGTTTCCTTCGTCTGGGAACATTGCTACACTGCCAACTGAGTTTCAGACGTGAGGGCACTGTACACACGAAAGTAAGCAGATGGACGCACCTCTCTGCACTGGGTTTCGGCTGAGTCCAGACGCTGAGCCGTAATTTCGACCTATTGAAAGAAGCGTTCAGCGTCAATCTGCCTTTCCCATTCGCATCAGCTGCAATATGACCCGTGATTAAGACTCCTACATCTGGTCAGAGGCTTGGTTCAAGCTTGACACTAGTTGCCACAGATTGTCACTGAACGAGTGTTGATCTGTGCACAGCCGTTGAGGTTCGACAAAGTCTGAAAAGCTTCTCCCTCTTCTGTCTGCAGTTGCTTCTGCCCTGGTCGTGTTTGTTAGCATCTCCTTAAGGGAATGCATATCAATGACTTAGAGAAATAAAATATAGAATCATTTTTCTGGAGGGGTCATTTTCAGTGAACCACCTTCACCGGTGTCTTCATTCATGTCGATATTAATTTCTGCAATGTTATCGCTTTGAAAGAAATCAGAGGAGGATGAGACTCGAACCCAGGAGCTGTAGAACCAGTTTAGAAGAACTTGAGGGAATGACAACTGAGATAACGGTGCTCACCTGTTTTCTCATGATGCAACCACGTCTTTGTACCAGAGGGTTCAAATGACTTCAAAAGAATCAAAGTAGCTTAAATAAGCATTCTTCGTCCATTCCTCAATCCCCTGACTCCCTCATCAGTTGCAATAATGCGCGTTTGTCTCACTGTTCTATCTGTTTCTATCATTGTTCAGTACTGTCCAAATATTTCAAGCAGCGATTCTTCGTTGCATCATTTATAACCTATCCATTCCAACATATGCCATTCCGTCAAAGTTACCACATCTTTAACTCTATCGGCAAGTTCATAAAATGTTCAATGATGTCTCTACGATTTTTCATCATTACACTCTTCTATAATATCACTTGAATTTGTTTTGTTACTCTTCCAATTGACAAGTAAATCCTCAACGCAATCCTTTACGTTCATATATGTTTTTGTTGTATTTTGTTTGTCGCTCTTCCCATCAAACAGCTCATTGATAAGTGAAAGGTTTTACATAACCCAAAGCTGAAATCACAATGAAATGATATAGATTAAACAGTACTATCAGACAAACAGGATGTACCAACATCAAACAGGCAAGGTTCATACAGTGAGTTGTGCTTTGGATAACTTCGTCTAATTGCAACGTTGCAGGTATACACAGGTAGATATTGGTGCTTACGGTCGTTTGTGCAAGCTGAGGATGGCGAACTTTGCTTTGTACTATAGAGCGAGGTGTGGGTTGTTGCACTTTGTAGTCGAAATAGAGGATGAAAGAAATGAATAATTAACTATTGCTTTGTTCGACTACAAAGCGCAAGACCCCGCTGAGAAAGGACGAAGCGCTCACCCTAACCGACGAGGATTTGGATAGTACGCTCTATAGACTTGGAGGAAGCAAGGGGACGGTGGGTGCGACTTAAAAAGAGGACACGTATGAAGACTGCTCGCGAGTGAGGAGCAGCAGAACTGAGCGTGAGGCGATGGTCGACTTTGCTTGCAAGCAAAGTAAGCGCCTCACGTGCACAAACGCAACTTTCGCTTCTTTGTGCCTCACTTCACTACTTATGGTCTAGTTAATGCGTTGCAGTTAGCTCGAGACAGGCGCTGTAAGGTGGCAACAGCTGTATGCATTACAATGACAAGGTAGTTGGCAGGTTGAGACTTACGGTGTAAGCCTACAACAGCAGTGTGCATTGCATAGACGGATAGGTTGACAGAAGCCAACTGGCGTTGTGAGGAGAGTGGATCCGTACACGGATCCACTGCGACAATGTGCGCAGTCGTCATCGACAGAACGGGGCCGCCTAGCCGAAATTTTGGTCCGTGTCCAGATTTTCAAAATTTGGCCGGACACAGGAGATTTTCAGTTGGCAGTGTAGATTAGACAGGATCCAATTCATGAAGGAACCGATGCTGACGATGGAGATGGAACGTAGGGAGGGATGGGTCATCTGCTTTGCCGGGCAGATGTCGGAGAGAAGAGACAATAGAAAGGGCATTGATGTGGAAAGATAGGAGAAGGGCTGGTGTGGATGGGAGGTGTGAAGATATGGGGAGGGAGTGGTTGGATGACGTTTGAATTGTCGTGACGGCATGATGGCATGGCAGTGTGGTGGATGTCAGTTGTTGCTTGGACTGACCCCGTTATCCATGCTATGCTACTGCAATCCAACGTCAGTCGAGAAGAAATGTGCATTCCTCATTGACTTGAACAACTCACAATTTCTCCAAAAACCAAGTGAGAGGGCCAAAGGAGGTCTTGAAACTGTGTACTGGGGCTGGAGAAGGGATGGGAAGGTGTCTGTGTTGCTAGTCACCTGTTTTCCAATGGAACCGTCTTGAGGCTAGGAGTTGGCCATCCTGTGGAGAGGACACAGCGTTAAGATAGTAGCCAGGCATGCTGAGAGGCGGCGGATGTCAGAGGAGGAGGCTCACTATGTTCAGGGGAAGGGGTGTTCTCAGTCGTTTCGATCTTCCTGACTTCATGCCACTTTAGACAGAAAGAAGATGTCCTAAGAAGTTGTTCCAATCCATTGTGCAACCTTCTAAAGGCAAAATGAGCAAAATATAAATGATTTGATGCATGGAAGCTCAGCTTGTATAACCCCACCAATTCAAATATTTTAAGCTGGAACTGAAAGCTAGCCCTGAAAACTCGGGTTTGTAAAGTGTGAGAGCTGGAGCAGCTGTTGCGGGGAAGGTACACGAGGTTGAAGTTGAAAAAAGATTCCACTTTTTGATTTTGTCAGGCTTGCCCCTACACATTACCGAAATGCACCATGTGAAGTCACATAACCTACTTTACCACATCATAGGATCACGGGTCTACCCATCGCCGCTTTGTACATACCCGCGCTGTCCACCGCTTTCCCTTTTCTCACACGAATCGCCACTCAGCAAACCTTATACATTTCGCCGGTCTGCACCATCCCCATTTTTGTCTTGTCATCCCTTCTCACTAGTATTGCTCAGTATATCTTATTTCCGATTATTCCCTTTATTGCTTTCCTGATCTAGCTATCCTACATGTTTCAAGAAACATATGTTACAGTTTATGGCAGTGCCTTTACATGTGTATATATACTTTGAGATGTAGTGATGGTGACCTTAGAGTATTCTCTTAGGTTTACTGTTAGGGCTGACACTATGTGCGGTCGCTGATGGGCGATGTGTCTGTAGTGGAGATAAACCTAAGAGCATGATATGACATGAAGACTAACCTGTAGTGGAGATAAACCTAAGAGAATACTCTAAGGCTCCAATACTCTCCGATCTATATATACAAGCGGAATAGCACTGCCACAGAGTGTAGAGAAGAGCAGATGAAACATGTAAGAGAACTAAAATGGAGAAGTGACAGTGGGATTACGCGGAGTTAATAAGAGGAGGATAGGCACAATTGGGCTAAGTGGTGATGTAGGCGCGAATAGGTGACGGGAGATGCAGAGTGGTAAACGGGCGCCGATTCGCAGGGAACGCAAATGGGCGATAGGAGACACAATCCGGCGAACGGGTGCCGATTTGCGTAAGATGTAAACCTGACATTTACCTCCACTACAGGTTAGTCTTCTCATGTTATACTATTCTCTTAGGTTTACCTCCACTGCAGACGCATCGCCTGTCGGCGACCGCACATAGTGTCAGCCCTAACAGATTTCTCTGGTTTCCCACTACGAGTAGGACCAGACCAAGCTGAGTGGAATTGATGCCAATAATTTCATAATCAACCACATGATTCCACTCAGCAACAGGTCTGGTTCGAGACTATACCTCTCTGCCAGCGATTCAGTTTCAAGCTTGTTAATAGACATTCAATTGGAGTCGACACCGATTGTGAAGTCAAACTAAGGAGTTGGAAATCAGATACACAAATTCGGTGCGTCTACGAAGCCTACAGGAAGGAGAGGATGGAAGGTTTTCACAGTGGCGTTGTTCTCATATAATTGAATGGATTACCTATTTTTCGGTAATAGAATGCTAGATTTGATTAACCTGCCCTGGTTTGGATTGCATGTGAATGGAATGCGGAAGGGGGATCATTCCATTCATGCTTTTACATCCTTGACCAGAAGATAAGAACTCACTGTGCCTTTTAATTTGTATGCAAAATGAGGCTCCCAGTAAAATAACTTGAAACGTATAAATCATCTCCGCCTTCACCCCACCGCACCTCCTGACAGGAGAACTCATCATCTTCTTTGTTTTCGTTGCGCTCACCCATTGAAAATGGCAAGATATTTTAGCACCACGTGACGTAGAACGTGAAATTCTCCGAAGTAGGAAATGCTGACCAATCTTGGGCAGTAGATTATCTTTGTGATATCTCCCATTTTGCACAGTCGTCAGGTCGTGTGCCTTCTCATCTGCTCCCAACACAGCGAGAATTGAGATGTCGACCTCTCACCCTGTCTTAGCTCAACCTGCCTCCTCCCATGCTGGCGGTCGGTCTCGCGGTCCTTCTTCCCTCTCCAGTGAGCTCCCGATGAGGGCGATGACTTTGCCTCAGACTGCTCAGGTCCGCCAACATCTGCCTTTCTTTGGGCAGTTGACTAATCATCTGTCACAATAGCTTGATGCATTGCTTACCATCATAAGGGACAAAGACACGCCAAGGGGAGACTTCATCTTCTATTCTGATCGGATCATTAGGCTGCTCGTAGAGGAGGGTAAGCTTTCCTTCTTTTGATTCACTGCACATTGAGCGATCTGACTAATTTTTTGGCCATGGGTAGGATTAAATCATCTCCCAGTGATCGAGAAGAGTTAGTGTTCTGGCCATCTTCCTACCTATTCTAATTCTAATTGCTCAACAAAAAGCCGTCATGACTCCGACAGGTTCATTCTTTACTCCCTTCCTTCGAAATATCCACTAAAAATGAAGGCGATAAGGGAAAGAATATAAAGGAGTTTCGTTTGAAGGAAGGATATGCGGTGTCTCTATTATGCGAGCTGGAGAGAGCATGGAAGCAGGATTAAGAGAGTGTTGTAGAGCTGTGAGGATCGGAAAGATTCTGATCCAACGGGTACGTCGTTTTACTCACCCCTCCCATTCAGGAGCTACGTAACGTGTCAAATGCCGCATTGCTGATTCTTGGTCGATCACGATCGTGAATAGGACGAGGAGACAGCCATGCCTAAACTATTCTATGCTAAACTACCAGAGGACATTGCCTCTCGCTACGTCCTCCTCCTCGACCCTATGCTCGGTACGCTTACTCCCCTCCCTCTCCTCCATTGCTATCCCGCACCATCACGTCTGTCGCTGATCTTCCACAACGAAACCAAAGCTACCGGAGGCTCCGCCATCCAAGCTACCGAAGTCCTCCTCACCAAAGGCGTACCCGAAGAGCGCATCATTTTCCTCAACCTTGTCGCCTCTCCAGAAGGCATCGAAGCTTATACGAAGAGGTTCAAGAAGATCAGGGTCATTAGCGCTTGGGTCGACGAGGGGTTGGACGAGAGGAAGTACATTGTACCTGGGTTGGGAGGTGAGCCTTTTTATGCCGCATTCCTTTTGTTCCCTTGTTTCCCTCAACCCTTCTGGCATGCACTGATGATGTGAATAGATTTCGGAGATCGTTATTTCACAGTTTAGGAACTCATGGGACTTAAACTCGAATGTTTCGACAGACAATTGAAGCTGGATACTGCATGGGCTTTCTGTTGTAGAAATGCTTGAAATTGGGATTACTGATGAGGTATTCGATGGAGAGTACAACTGTACACATTTTCCTTAAGAACACAATCTAGATTGAAAGAATAAGCGGATATGAGCGAAGGGGATGAAAATTTGCGAGAGCGATAATGCAACATACAAGTGACGCAGAGAATCCATGTAGAAATTGAAGTGTTAGGCCGTATGAGTTGGAGTTGGAAGGAAGTGGGGTGATGCGTGCGACTGATGAGCAAACTTGGACAAAACGAAAAGCAAGCAATCAATAATCAATTATCGATCCAAAAGCGATCCATTGATTTAGCCAATGTGTGTAGTGGCAAAGAACCTCACGACCTCCCAAAACTTGGGCAGCATCTCTTCCCCCTCCTCCACCTGGATGCCCTCCGCGCGCACATCGCTCTTCAATCCTGCGCCTTTCCTCTCGCGATTCAAGGCTGCCAGACCATTCCACTTCCCTACCAAATCTCGCCGTAGCTTCTCCACCGTCACCCCTTCCTCACGGAACTTGTCGCCAAAGATTTTATTCTGGAACATCACCAACACATTGATCGCTAAGCAGGAGGTAACGGGAAGTATTGGATCGGATGACAGAGAATAGGCCAGAATGAGAGATGTTGCCGGAGGGACAATGGGACGGGATGGAGTGCGCCAACGCCAAACGGAAGAGTGAAAAGAGTGAATGTTCGTTATTGTGCCCATGAAGGGTAGATGCATGACGATGTTCCGTCGTGCGTTCGTGTCGATTAGCTGCCCTTTGCAGAGGGCTTCGCGTTTTTGGTTGGGAGGAGGGATCTCGGCAATATCTGAGTCGGCTGGACTTGTGGAGACTTCTTCTAGCAACTGACGCTGGCGTAGAACTGAGAAATGAGGAAACGATGTTTCATCAACTGAGACGAGGGTGAGATGGGCCGGCCGGTCGTAGATCGTGAAATCTTTGGATTTCGAGAAACTAATCCAAGCTTCACACAATTTCAGTTCCTGCCACCATATTAGAGAGAACGTAAGAGCATTCATACCTTTCATTTCCGGCCATCCTAGCTCCTCCGCCCTTCTTACAATCGCAATAGTCCTCCAAGCAGTATTGCTATTCTCCAGTGCATTAGCTCGGATCGTCTTCCACACCGTCTCCACCCTCTCTCTCTCTTGAGTTAGCTTCTTCTTCACAGCCACTCCATCTTCATTGTACGACAACCAGCTCTCGCCTTCCACCCGGCAGACAGAAAAGTCTCTTCCTTCTCCTCGGTCGTCCTCCCAACAGACGAGCAACCTTTCTACCAACTTGCCATCTTCAGTATTTTTCGTCTCTTCATTGACTGTGTCCTTGACGGAAGGCAGAAAGCAGTAACCGACAAATAACACTCGCCCTTCGTTCATGTGGACTCCGCTTGGCGCTGTAGGAACGAGCTTCTTGAGAAACGGTCTCGTCCGTTCTCCGAAAACTGAAGCCAAGTTTGCGTCGTCTTCTGATAGGGTGAAAGAAGGGTGATAGAAATAACGCAAATGTTCAGCTTTATCCAGCTTCGCCTTTGCAGACTCGTCCTCCGCTATTCGTGGCCCATCCTCCGTATCCTCCGTCAGGTCTATGATTTCTCGTGGACGAGTTTCGACGACGAGGGGAACAAGCCGTTTGGGACTATGTCGCCAAACTGGCATGTAGATCTGATCGTAAGTATTGAAAGACAGATGACGGAACCTAGCTGCCGCAGATGGAGGCATGGGACCATCTGTTGCGACGCCGCTGAGACTTGTGATGAAGGTCGAACGATCAATGATGTGGATGTGAACCTTAGTCTTTGCGCCAATCAGTTTACGAATTTGAAGTGTAAGATCCACGACACCGGTCCCGCTCAGAACAAATATTACAGCAGAAGAGGATTTTGGGGTCGTAGTAGAAACATTGGTACCTGCGGGTGATGGCTCAGGATGAACAACCATGGGTGATAAATACTTACAGAGGTCAGTCAGATACTTAATTCGATCTGGAGTATCATAGGAAGGAAGCATAGCGACACTGTTGCTAGAAAAGGGTTGGAGGTCACCAAGGTATGAGTCCTGAGAATTTGTGAGGATTAACATAACCTAACTTATTCGAACACGCACACTATAGACTTGCGCTAATTCATCGAGCCAGGCTGACCCTTTTGACTTCAGGGCTAAATCTGCTGGCTCCAGCAATAAGAGCGCATTGATAGTCTTTGCACCATAAACTGGTTCTAACTGAATGTTCTCCCAGAACCGCAAAGACACAGCAGAAAGCTTGACCGTCCAACCTTGATGACAGACATTGATCCTCGGCGCCTCCGTGAACACAAATTGGTTTGCTTGATTGACAGATGCAGGAGAAATGAATGGACTACATGAATGTACCGCCAACAGCTGAACCGCGTGCAATGATGATGGAACGGAAACTGTAACAAGAGATATAAGACAAAGGAGGAAGCTGACAAGTGACGTACCAGACTCAGAAATGGATGGGGATGGGAATACATTGTCAGTTGCAAATAAAT
>MU271412.1:0-70067 GCA_021432655.1 Atractiella rhizophila
ACCCTAACCCTAACCCTAACCCTAACCCTAACCCTAACCCTAACCCTAACCCTAACCCTAACCCTAACCCTAACCCTAACCCTAACCCTAACCCTTGTCAATGTCATCCCTCCTGGAAGATTCAGCATTTCGCTCCACCTATCCATTCCCCCCTCTTTCCTATCTTGCTTGCCTCCGCAAATTCACACCCTCCGACTCACTTTTTCTTATCTCCTTGTTTCACGTATCTTTCTCCTGCGCGCATGCCCTCGAAATTGTCCTATTTGTCACTTAACCGCTTAGAAAATGTGCAGGCGGAGGACGGCATAGTTCATCTTTGTGTCACGTTTCACCACAAAAATATCACCGTAACCCCTATAGACGCCGGATTGCATGCAAGTACTGTAGATTTGTCTGTCGAGTTGTCTCTCGGTTCATCCGTCCATCTGTCCCTTGGAATCTGATGGAAAATCAAAGGACAAATCGGACAAATCGGTCGTCAAACGAGAAATCAAACTAGATATTATTTGAGACAAGCTACATGTCGAGTCAGACGCTCGCGTCAAGTCAAACCCCGAATCAGATGTAACATCAGATTTTGATTACGTCGAATCAGATGTTGATTATGCCGATTCGGAGTTGGTGACGACGACTCAGAGGAGATACCGATTTCGATGTCGATTCAGAGTTCGAATCAGATAAATTAGATTTCGATTCAGATGCCGACTCAAATGTCGCTTCATATGAGGATCCACGCATCAATCCATATCTTCATTCAAGCAATATTCACTCGAACGTTTCCTCTCCAGGAACTTCCATCTTCGCCCCCACGCCTTACACTCCAGAGGCGAACGGTTCTTTGTCCCTATTAGTGACGACATATCGTTATCCCTCCCATCCCAGAGCACCGCAAACGTCATCCAACTCTCGCTCTCCTCACCTTAAGGGGTCATTTCAAGCTCAATTTCCTGTTTGCCCTTAAAACTCCTTACTTTGATCTTCGGTTTCCTGATCCTCGAAGCCGATGCTGATAACAACCTCATCCGATTCGAGGCAGTTTCCATCCTGCCCGATGTCTGCCAGCTCTGGAGGTCTGTTCCAGCTCCTTATTGGGACAAACCTGCTTCGGCGACTGAGGGTCATGCTCGCTTGAAACTTATCCTAGTGCCGGACGTCTATGGAAAACACTGAGATTCCAAGAAAATATTAGCCTTTGGTCATCATGAGGTCGCCGAATGTTCGAACATTGTAAATGCATCTTGGAATGAAGGGGAAGCGAAGATGGTACTGAGATCAATTCAAGAGGGGTTGCAAAGTGGGAATTCCATAACATTTAGTATTGTTTGAGAAGGTGGAGGAAGGTGGAGGTGGAGAGCTTTATGCAGGGGATTAAGCGGAGGATAGTGGCGTCCAAAGCTCAAGAAGTAGATGACTCTTCTCCTCTGGCTATTCCGCTATTCCGCACCAGCAGGCCTTCGATTTTATCCAGGCTTCAAATTCTACGGCTTTACAGGTACCCACCTCTCCCATCGATCTCCCTCCGTGCGGCCTCAGGACCTTGTCTCTCTCACATCTCTGTCCGCTACCTCGCTCAATATCGGACTACCCTTTGCCGCCTCTCCTAGAACAGCTGAAGGTCGTGCTCGCCCCCTTCTCCGCTGGTGGAACGACCTCGACCCTATCGTCTCCGCTCGATTTATCACATCTCACCAAGCTCACTTACCTAGAGCTCGACGGCGGAGAAGAAACTTCAGACCTTGCTTCACGCCGATTCTTCAGCACTCTCAAAAGTGCGACGGCGATATATAATATCAGTCTAACGTACTGTGGACTCGTCGATTTCCCAGATTTCGTCCACTAGTTCTTTGGGACTAGCAGGTGAGAGGTGCCGTAGAGCAGGAAGGTGGCCCAAAAGGTGGATCTGAACGGGAGGGAGGGATCGTAACCTTCATTTGTTTTTTGGAGACTAGCATGAGGGGGAGATCGGGATTGCGAGAAGGGCGATGGCAGAGTGTGAGGTGAACAAGTTCATGACCGTAGAACTCATGGAATAGTGCGCTGCAAATTAGGCCACTTTCGGTGGCTCATGAATGAATAAAACAATTCACGAAGAGTCGTAGTCTGAAATCGCTGCGAGACGACAGCTGCCCCCAACATAAAAGTGCTTTAGCCGAAGTCGCACTACTGTTAAACTATTCTGCAAGGCAAGTATACAATGAATTAACCGTGCGTCCGTTGCAACCCAGACCACGCCGCAGGTTGTGCCTGATGATGTGTGAGAATCAATGCAGAAGTAGGATAAGAAGAAATGAAGAAGAATCTGTAATATTAATGAACACAGAATGAAGTTTCAAAAGGTATATACACTCGCCACAAATAACTCTTGATTTACGGCATCGGTGGCAAAGTCAAGCTCATGGAGAATGGAAACGAACAGCGGACGACGGGGACGGGACCAGGAACTCGATACGTTGTCAACGCCTATTTTCCCAGATTGGATCGGATTCATCTGTAGCAACAACCTTCGGTGATCCACAAGAACCATTCATCTTGAGAAAAGTTGCCGAGTAATAGGAATGAACTATGCCCACACGAGAGTGTATCAGGTAATGTCAATTGATTTGAGACATCCTTGGAACACCTTCTCGGCTACATCCGTACTGTATTGGACTCTCCAGTTTCGCCTAACCCCAGTGCGCCCCTTGCCTTGATTGTTTCAATATATTGAGGGTTAACTATAATCCTAGTGCTCATCGCTTCCGATGAGAAAAATGAACGAGCTAAACGGACCCTCTTCTCGAGCGTTAATATCGTGGAAAGTCTACAAAGCAGTTTGACCAAATAACCTCAGGAAGGATATCAAAGTTCAGAAAATTAGAACGAGATTTGTTTGTAAAGTAGACGAAAGAATAATGAAGCGTGAAGGAAAATTTGAACAAACTACTGTAAGCGCACAGAGTAGGAAAAGAGCAAAAGTGAAGAGCTTATCTTATTGGGGCATTCATTCTGGATGAAGGTAACCCCACCCAGTTCACTGCAGTAAAGGCGCTGTTTCGGGCTCGGAAAAGGCAAAAAAGGAAGAATGACATTTGGGCAGTTGGGCTGGACGGGTGCGACACAATGGTTCCAGTAACATCGATCCGTGGCCCTGAGGCGAGACTTAGGGTTATTGAAGCCTGGCTGAATATTATACACCCCTTATCACTGCTGGCAACAATGTCAGATGGATCGACAGCCTGTGCTTTATGCCCCCTATTCCCAGCGACTCGACTCGGACATCGGCTGTGTGTCCTTGCTGAATGCACAAGAAACGCACCTCATGACCCCACTCCGGATCGTTGTGTTCACACCTGGACTCTTAACCTCGTTCTGGAACTTCTCCACAATCTTGATCACCTAGAAACAATAAAAGCCCAGAAAACAAAATTCTACTACTGTTCCTTCGCGACGGAACTGTTCTGTCAGTCAAATTTGGCTGGGGAACGGAGTTAGGGTCAGGGCCAGGGTGATTCCCGTCAGCCCGAGAGGCGGACGGAAAGGGAAGGGGATTAATATTGCAAAAGGAAATGTGAAACAGACTGGAATTTAAATTGTACATTACACTAGTTTATCCCAGAGCTGCGTGTCTGAGCGCTTAATCATGCAGATCTGAGCCAAGAGCATATAGGGCACAAGGCGCATAAATACTTCCTTGTTTGAGTCATTTTGGCAATTTGGAATGGTTCGAGACTAACGATGAAGCTCTAATCGCAGGAACTCAATCATCATGGTTGCAGCCCAGATCAGCCAATGCCTCGACTCCTTCGCGCTCCCTGTCCAACCCGTAAGCGATGAGCGTGAGACCGCTAACACCCAGACTGCTCGTCTCACGACTATCGGCATCAGTGCAGCATCAGTGCACATGTCATCCCTTTTCACATCGCTCAGCACGTAGATTTGGTTTCTGATATTCTCGCAGCGGTCGATCAATGGTTCTCCGTGACACCACACGAAACCCCACTGTTGACGCCACTTTTCCAATTCGTTCCGATACTCATCTTCAATTAATTCGGAAAAAACACTTGGGGTCAGAGGTTGAGGCTGACCGTGCTTTTGACAGTTGGCTGTCGGCACTAGATATCTATCGAGGAGGGAGAAGCCAAGTGCGCAACGATTGTGACGACTCTGGCTATGGCATCCAGTGCGATGGAATATTGACATTTCAAGATGAATCAAAATCCATTCTTGAGTTCAGGTCAACGGCTGCTTTCAACCACTATGCACCAAGGATAATTAACCTTGCTCGTGGAGAGGACAATCAAGGAACTGCCTTACGTATTAGTAATTGTCTAGAGAGTGACGAAAGGTCTATCATCTTCAAGGTCCGCGTCTCACTTACAGAGAGATTGACGTCTTCTCAACCCGTTCCTCCTTCGTCTAGCTCGGCATAAAGACGATACACAAAGGAACGAGATTTGGATTACTGTTCGATGGTCTCCATGCCATTGTTTTGGAGAAAATCTACTTTCCAACCCAAGAGACCCTACCTCGGTTTTATCTCGCGTGCTCCGATGTCTACTCCATCGTGAATACCTCATTGCTCAAACTGCTCTTCGGGCTGTCCTTGGGAGATGACCTTGACATCCGACGATATACAAATGGCTTCGTTCCGCCAGTCCCTGCACCACTGCCGCCGACTAACGAGAAACCTTTGACACGACTCCGACCTTCTTCCTCTTCAACGACCCGTTATAATTTACGGTCCAGTCGCAGGAGACAGCAGGCTTTCACACTTGTATGTCTCGAAATAAGCACCGTCAGATTTCCGGCATCTTGTTATCCTGAGCATGCATTCCAGTTGACAGATGTTTGGCCTGAACGGAAAGGTCGTGGAAATTGTGTTACTCAGTTGGAAATTTGGTCATTTCAGGCGAGAGGTGGCGGTGGCGTGGTTTATGAAGGCTATATTATCGATGGAGAAGGCTACTCCATGCGAGTGGCAGTTAAGCTCTTTGACCAGACGAAGCGCGATTGCTTTGAACGCGAGTCGATAGCTTACCGCCTTTTGGAGAACTATCATGGGGACGCCGTGCCGACGGTTTATGGCATTTACACCTTCGCGAAGGGTATGGGATTAATTGTTATGAAATTTTAGAAGGGGCATCGGAATGCCAGGACGGGAAGGTTGTGACATCGCAAAGGAGGTTAGTACGCAGACCCCCTACAATTGTTCTAGAGACATAAATTAGTCACAGGTTGGAACTCATCACAGCGATCAAGAAAATCCATGCTTGCGGAATTCTTCATGGCGATGTGGAGATGCGCAACGTGTACTTGGAGAGTCAAGAAACTACTTTTACGACTTCTCACATTCATGGACGGCTAAAAGGGTTGCAACTCCGGCAGCGATGGAGCGAGAAATAGAACATTTGGAGACCCTGCTTGAAATGGACGAAGGCAATTAGTATGTGCTCATTCGCATTCCTCCTATAAAATTCATTATGAATTTTTAAAGATCAATCAAGGATCGCCACGAATTCCCCGCCTCCTTCCAGTTATTGCCTAATATTTGTACACATTCTGTCATTATAGCTGCATGGCACGACGCATTGAGAAACTCTTTTTGTGCAAAATCAAGCATAAGGTTCTCATTTTCATAAGTCATATTCACTTTTGTCGTCTTACTGTCATCTTGTCAATCTTAGTTTTGCCATCTACTAGTAACTGCATTACCAAACTTACAAATAACACCCCTCTTGCAATATCCTCTTCCCTCTCCTACTGTCCGACCACATTCTCGTCCCTCACTTTCCATTCTCTCCCTCTTCCCTCCCTTCTCTCCGGCACCCACGCCTAATCGTCCCACCTCATCTCGGCCGCTCTCCCTCTGCTGGTGGAGTGGATGGAGGAAGGGAAGAGTGGGAGGAAGACGGGTCCGGACGGAGGGAGACGCTGGGTCACAGGGCACTGGCAGGGAACAGGGGAAGGCACTATTTTTGGGTGCCATTTGGGAGTGATGGTCACTAAAGCATACCTGATGTAAAAGTGATGAGTTACAGATCCAAAACAGACGTAGTTTACAATGGATAGAGGAACAAACGAAAGAACGCTTTGTGTATACGTAGAGAAAGATGAATAATGATGATGGACGGGATGACGATAATGTGCGAGACACAAAAAGCTTCCATTCTCCCAAGGAAGACAGGTACTACTTGGGAGGCGCTGCTGGCGCCTTCCCTTCTCCCCTTCGCTGCTTTTGAAGCTCCTTCCTCAACACCTCGGTCCATAGAGGTCGCTCCGGTATACGCTCCAAAATATTATCTTTCAGTTTCGCCATCCACTCCCGCTTCTCTTCATCAGTCCCAGCATAAAAATGAACCTCGCTCTTATCATTGAATATGAGACGGAAGGAACGAGGCACATGCATGTACTCGTCGTCGTCATCGTTCGCAATCGAAGTGAGCAACGTGAGGTTATTGTCCTCGATCGCAACGACTTTGAGAAGGTCAAGCTGGAAAAGGGGGGAAGTGACGACGTCGTTGAAGGCTCGTAACCGCGCGCCTTTCAGTTGCATATACTGGCGTCTCCAAGTCTATGCCGAAATCAGAAATTACACCTTGTGGACAGTGTGCCTTACCAAGTCTCGCCTGCGATGGTTGAGGAATCCCTCATGAAAGACTGTGTCATGCCATACCAGGCTCTTAAGCCCGAACATGGCCTTGTCCAAGTTGATGGGACCAGCGTTGCGACCAATTCCAGGAAGGTAAGGCAGGCGCAGAATCTCTAATTCCACGTGTCCAATGGGTTTCTGATCTCCCTTCCTCATGGGTTCCCCATAAGAGCTGCTAACCGCGGTACTGGATCCACTGGAGGAACTTCCGCTGCTCTGTGATTGGGCTTCAATGACCGTGAACGCAGTGTCTTGTGAGACGCGATAATTTCCACTGATAGGTGACATTAGCGGCTGAAGGATTCTTCGTTTTCGTAGGTAAGAGCCTTGCAGTTGTTCTGTCGAGAAATCGATGACAGTGCGAGCGAACACACCGTCGTTGCGACAGTGGTATAAGAGGGGTTCCCTTGAGAACGATGGTGGAATCGGTTCTCGGGCTGGGGAAGATTTTGCGGCCTTCTTTGGCGAGCCAAAGAGTCTGCCCAACCCAGAACGATGTTTCGATTCTGTGGATGTTGGAGTGACTGGTCGAGGGGGAAGGAGGTGAAAATCGCGGTTAGGGTCAATTTGGAGTTGGAACCGGAGAGAACATGTCAGACGGGGGGCGTAGTTACTGTTACTTGTGAGATTAGGAGCAGGGGTGGTAATTCCAACTCACAGTTCCCATTCTTGATTCAAGCGAACATCGTGCGCCAACCGAAACGTATCCTTTGTCGAAACGTCTGTTTCTCCATTTGACATGACACAGGTGAAAAAGGTAGGTTTTGTGGGTACGGGTAGACCAGCAAGTCCCATTTTTATGACTGCCACTGGCTGAGTAACCAGTCTGTGAATAGCAGAGACGACGCACGTTTGACGAAAACTACCCCATATCTGCTGCGTACAGTCTCCGCTCGCTGAAGTCGAAGTTGCTCAGTCATCTCGCTCTGTCCCAGCTTCAACGACAGTTCTGACCCAAAAAGATGAAACCTACAGCATCGCTGGAACGAACTTTCTTCCATACTTTCCCACAGTCAACATCTCCAGCGTTTCCTACAGTACCAACAGTGTCCGCAGCAAAAATGACCTCTCGCTCGACGGCGCGATACTTTTTCTATACAAATCAATTAGGCATTAGACAAGAGACGATACCAAAGAGGCGTACGTCGCTACCATCTGCGACACGCTCAAATTCTCTCCTCAGATTTTCCACAAATGCCGGTCCAGGAGTAGGTAGAAGGACGTCAGGCAGTATCGCGGGTTCGTCATCTGTTCGGGGAGCAGAGGTAGATGGGGCGAGTGAGACTGTAAGTTCCTCTTCTTCTACTGTTGGGTGGCGAGTCTGTCCGCAAGCTTTGAGTTCGCAATAAAGAATGAGAAAATAGAGGAAGCACGAACCTTCTGTACCTGCATATCCTCCGCATCCCCAGTGCTGAGACTCCTTCTTCCCCTTCCCTTCGCCCTCCTACGCGCAATGATCTCCTTCTCCCTTTGCCCAGGCGTCATTGCTCCAACCCTTGCAGCCTGCGCATTACCGCCACCTCCTATTCCGGACAGATTGCTCTCCTCGCTGACTGTTCGATGATGACCTCCCATATCGCTGACCAGCCTTTCCAGCGGAGATTCGGCAGTAAGAGGTGTGAGTAACGACGAGTTTAGAGGAGGAGTTTGCAGAGCTACAGGCTGCGGAGCAGGCGCGTCAAGCAGCTGAGGCGAAGGCACTGGAGATGGTTTAGGAGGCAGAGGGGGCACACGGGCATCGGGTGCTGATTCAACATTGTAGTTCGCGAGTGAATCCACGAGACCAGCTTCCTCCAACCTCTTTCGCTTCATCCGCTCATGAATCCCATCCCTCGTAATCCTCGCACGTCCTCTAAAGCTTCCTCCTCCACCTCCACTACGCGAAAGCGATGACTGAAGCACAGAATTTTTGCGCTCCAAAAGTCCTCCTAAATCCCCAAGTCCACCGCCTGATAACGGATCCAGGTCCGGCAGAGAGTAAAGTGAGGACATCGAGAGGGATTTTGGCATGTGCGCATAATTCGTGTTGGGAACGGAAGGAGCGTTCGAAACCTTGGTAAGCGAATCGAGTGAGGTGGATGATGCAAGGGGGGCTGGCGGAGCGGAAGAGTTGGGAAGGCGAGGGAGAGGACGTTGTGTTGGTGGGGAAGAAGACATGGGCTGCGCCTGTGACGCGATTTCGTCCCGCTGGTGTTCCTCGATGGCAAACTCGATGATACTACCGTCACCCGCTTCTTCCTCTTCTCCATCCTCCAAGTTTCTGAGGTCTACTTTCTCACTCCTTCTTAATCCGAGACCAGAAAACTGGCCATCTCCCTCTTCCCTAGGACGTGGCAGGCCCTCCAAGACTTTAGCAGGTGACGAAGGGCGGGATGCTGTTTGAGAGAGAGTCGGGCTGAGAAGTTCTCCATGAAGGAGATCGTCAACCATCCTCTCCATCGAGAACCGCGAATCATCAAACGAACCCATCGAGGAACGCGAACCATTCGAGCGGAAAGAGACGTATGAGGAGTTGCCTTCCTCTTCGGCATCGCGACGCTCGAACTGTGGCAGGGATAAGGAGTTTCTATCCCTCGATCGATCAATTTCCGAAGGCGGACGGTCGATGGATAGCCGCTGTTCGTTTCTCGGAGACGGAGGCATCGGTGAGAAGCTGCGCTCTTGGTGCGCGTCCATCGTCGGCGTGGGAAGGTCTATCTTCTGCATCGGCGGCGAGACCGTTTCCTCCCTCTCCAACCTCCAACTCTCCTCTCTGCTCGCCTCGAGGACAGTGCTAAGCTCTACTCCGCCTATGCGCTCAACCTCTTCCGCACTCAGTCGACCGTAGAAGTCCACCAATTCGTCCACTCCTCCTTCCTCCACTCCCTCCACACTCGCAGCAGAGTCGCGCGACCCTCCCGACTCTCCTGATCCCGCAGAAGACGAAACGACGCTACTGGCCCAAGACACCTCTCTCTCATACTCGACTACCTGCTGTAACACCTCATCCGGCGCAAACGTGACTGTCTTTCTTCTTGGTCTCCCCAGTCCCAGTGCCTCTTGGCCCATACCGGGAGAAGCGCCTGGAGAAGAGGGGAAAGCGATTCCTTCGAGCGGAATCGGGGTAGAGGAAGGACGGGCAGGTGGACGTGGACCGTGCAATCCACGGGATGGCCGCGGATCCTTGATTATGCCTTGCGGAGTAGGCGATGTGAGGTTCACAGATGCGGCGGAAAGAGGAGGAGTCGGCGAAGGCTGAGGGACTACAGATGGGGACGGAGACCTGATTTCCCTGCTCCACGTTGACCGAGGAAGGTCCTCTTGCATCTCTTGAGAGGAAGAGGAGTCGGTTTGAAGGAAAGGCGAAGCGCTCACCTTTCCCGCCTGTTTCAATCCTCCCACAGATGGCCTGCCAGCACCCATGTTGCGATGAGGACGAGGTGCTTCTTCTGTCATCCCGATGGAAGAAGAATTGCGGGCGAAGGAATGGGGACGCGGCGTGTTGGCAGCCGTTGTCGACGTCGTCGTGCGCGACGGCGTGAAGGCGCTGAGAGGACGTGTGTGGGGGACGGGAGTGGTGCGATCAAGTGAAGATCTAGATGATGATGGCGTCATAGAGGGAGGTGGAGGTGAGACGGATGGAGGAATGACGGGAGAAGGGGAGGGAGAGATGGAGTTCCATGAATTAGACTTTGGCATCGTCCCTCCTGCTTCTGAAGGAGACGGATCTTTCTCCCTAGGAGGCTGCGGACGAAGGGACGGCATGGACTTCTTTTCTTGCACGGCTGCTCCACCTGTTCCTACCAATGAAATCCTCAATCCCATCCTTCTTCAGAAGTTGCTAAGGAATGCAAGACTCACCAGTCCCGCCGCCATCCAGGAGTCCCAAACTTCGAAGGGCCATCTCTCTCTGCGCTCCTTCTCGCTTAACCGGAACAAAAGCTTTTCTCTCTCCCACTCCAACGCCCTTCCTCTCCTCATCGCGATCGCGGGGTGGGAAGCCGCTAGACGACTGTTTGAAAATAGAATTGGAGACGAGCGAGTTCGTCTTGACGTGACTGAACGAGTTCGACGTCCTCCTCGCGACCAACGGCGGCGACTTCGCATCGCTGCTCGCGGCTGCGGGAGAAGACGTGGGAGAGCCGCTGGAGGAGGTGCTGTTGGTGGAGCGGTGGAGGCGGAGGGGTGCCCAGCCAGAGTGGGAGGAGGACAGGATCTGGGCTGTCGTTGGGGCGGGTGCCATGACTAATGCGTGCTTAGAGTGTTCGTGCGTGTCGTGAGTGATGAAACGGCGTGAGAAGAGTGTTTTGGAGAAAGACGAAGTGATCTTTGTGATCTGGCTGGTTGTTGTCGTTCGTTTGGAGCGCGTTGTTTCCGCACGTGATTGCCACAACGCATCAACCATCATCTTCACTCTACTAACAGTAGGAGGGTATGGTGGCATCCCTCAAAGATAACGTGAATTGTCTGGTGCTGGTTGAATATGAATAACGGGACGTCGTCGTGGTGAGCTCATCGAGCTTGGTTTCATGACCGTGACGCTGGCAGGGATGCAAGTCCCTCTTTCGCAGGAGTGCACCACATGCAGAGTGAGAGTGATTCAGAAAGTGCTGGCTGACGAGTCCGCAAATCGATTCAAGAACAGTTAGTACTCAGTCCCCTTTGTTGACCCATGGACAGCAGTCGCTCCTCTGTTGTGCGCGACGAGCATGACCGGGAGGATCCATCAGGATTTCTACACAGCCTTGTTCTAGTCCTTTCCAGGGTAGAATATAGCTGGAGTTCCCACCTACTCGTAATGCCCGTTGAATGCCGAGTCCTCCTTCAGGCTGCCATGTGCACTGTTCTGCGTTGTTTAACACACACATCTGATGAACCAAAGGGTGATGATGGCTGAGGCTCTGAGGATTCACATTCACGCACCCGCCTGAAGAATGGTGACGTTGAAACCATATTTAGCTCTCTTTCTGGCTCGATACATGGATGCTTCGCAGTTCACGATATCAAGAGCGTGGTGACTCCATCTCGGAATGTCATGGGCTTCGATCTCCCCTTCAATATTTGGTCGCCGTTGCTCCGCGCACTGTACTGCAGATCCTCCCTCTCACCCACTGATCCACCGAATATTCGGTGCTACCAATATTGGCAACTGAGCTCGAGGAGGCAGCTCACCTTCTCTGCACCGAGCTTCCTTGAGCATTACGAGGGTGACTGAGCCATGTATACAGAGTATGGGCAAAGGAGGAAGATATAAAAGACACACTTTGACCATGTTCAAATTCCCATAATAAAGCAGCTACAACACAATCGCAAGCAACCATTAATATTCCCAATATGAAGGCCATTCAACTCGCAGCTTCAGTTTTTCTGGCGGCTTCAGCTCTCGCCACTCCTCTCAATCTCGTCAAGAGGCAGAGCTTCCCACTCACATACGAATACGACGACGCCGACCAATTTATCACCTACAGCAAAGGGTGGACCCATCTCTGTGAGTTCCCGTTCTCCCTATTCGAATCTTCATTCTCAAATTGATTGTTTGCTTCAAGCCAATCAAGGCGACATTGATCGCAAAGGGACTGAATCTTACACCAACGATCCCAATGCGTACGCTCTTTTTTCACTCACCAGGGTCTTGCATGACAGTGGTTATAATGTTAGGTACCTCTCCTTTCCAGCGCAGGCTGGCGTAGAGCAATACTACAATGTTACCATTTGGGCCGGAAAGAAGGCCGACAGAGGTGACTTCAAGTTTTACGTCGATGATCAATATGTCGGCACCGGACACGAATACGATGCTGCAGCTCACGACGCTACAAAGTCCGGCATCGTATTTAAAAAGGATGGGTTAGTCTCTCTCTTGCTTTTCTGTTACAGAGTCGTCCTGACGTTGGCGAGAAGCATCAAAGCTGAAGCGGACTCCAAATTTGTTCTCAAGAACGGTGGTTCGCACTACATCTCTTTCGACTGTGAGGAGTACCACTTGTCTGTTCTGAATCCAAACTGATCATGAAACAGACGTCGTTATTGAGTATTACGGCCCGTGATCAGAGAAGAGAATGCCTACTATTAAAGAACGGACTTTCTGATTTAAATCTGCAATTTCACACTCGTTACATATAATCATGTTACAATGTCGTCTCAACAAAAGCAAAGACCTTAGACGCGGTATGACGACGAGCACTACGCGACAGTTTCCTAAACGTCAATTCATCACCAAGACCTGTACCAATAAACTGTAGGTTATGGACGCTTTTGATCGTGAAGAATGATAACAGCAGCAGAGTGTGTAGATCAACTGAAGTCAGCCTTTGCAATTCCACGATACAGTCCATGATAGTAGACAAATCAGAATTGACAACGCTGACGCGTATTGACAGGATGCATTGAGGCAATCAAATACCACAAGCTGTTACGACAACGTTATTATAAAGATTGCATTGGTAGAATCGGTACCCAACATCACAAGATTTTCAGAGTTGAGCACTATGGAACACACGAGGCAGGAGATTAGGACATGATCTCTCAAGTTAGAACATAGCTGTCTAGGACCAACCGGCACACCTGAACATATTTTCAAAATTCGTTGACAACAGTACAGTTTATGGTCAACATAGGCTTCCTCTTGACTATCACGACAGCAATAATATGCCGCTTCTCATCCGGTACTTATGACAAGTCGTTAATTTGAGATCAACAGATTACCCATTGGAGGGCTTGCATGTACCCATTCGCATACCCTGCAGACGAGCTGTAGGGTCATCAATGGCACAACTAGTAAGGCAACACGTCTTCTCAACTCCCCTCCGGCTGTCAACGTACATTCCATGTTCTACTCCCCTAATTAGTGTTTTCCAACCTCAGCGGAATATTGCAGCCATTGCAACAGCAATGAATGTACTGAAAGCTTTTCTGTCTAGACATGAGTAAGTCACTTGTTGAACCGACCATCTGTCCCGTAGGTTTCGCTGCCCGTGGTAGCCTGAGCTTGTGGCAGCATCGACGTGCTAAAAGTCACATAAAAGTAATGTCATACACACCAAATGCCAATGATCACACTATTACAATGGCGCAGTTTCCACATCAATATCCGGAGGACTATGATCGTCCCCATGTCTCTCTCTCGAAGCATTGTAACTAAATAAGTAAATCTGTCTATAAATCCCATCTACTGAGTGAGATGGAATCTCATACAAATCACATAGCCACCATTTAATTTCCTGAGCATTTTCCCCACCGCTACTACATGTCGAACGATTATTTCTTTGGAATCCATGACGACATTCCTACTCGCCATTCTCAGGGGTCTCTCACTGAAGAACCTACATCAACTACGAGAGGTCCGGCTATAAGTGGCACATCACTAACACTTGGTGGTATCAGGTTCCACTGGACGGCATCTGGAGTCGAAATATTGATACCGTGGTAGGGGCAATAACGTATGCCACTGGCATTTACAATCATGGATATAGTGTTATTTTGCTCATCTAGAGTGCGGTATCAGTGCCGAAACGCGTATCATATCTATATGAAGCCTTACATATAGAAATATAGGTAATGGTTGTCGAATCCATTTCAGGAGTCCAACCACGATGAAACCAAGACGTATATGTGATCGCTAGTGACAGCTTAGCGAAGTGAGTGGACGACATTGGGTTCGACGTTGACGAGTAGAGTCAGTGGATGCACTTGTACGAGCAGCAATGGTGTGAATTTGGTGTTAGTATTTCGTCAAAGTCAAACCAAGCAGTTGTTAGGTAACTAATCTTTCACGTTTGTGCTAAAAAACTGATCAAAGCGCCGTCTACTGTGTCCAAAGCGCCTGTGACAAGTACCATCAGCAGCTGACGGAAGATTTATCAACGCGAACCTTCGACCCATCCCTTCTTCGCAGCAATCCCCTCTCCAATGATCCAAACGTTTTCATCCCGTCCAGCTGCGTCACCGCTCGTCGCCCATTCCTACACCAATACTGGTGAGCCGTCTCAATCTCAAAGGGAACGCACTTCAAGGTCGTGCTTATTGAGGCCTCCCAGCGAGGGCAAATGGTTGCCACCGTCCTCCCAATAGGCATACACGCACTCCACAGCCGAGGGAACGGTAATATTTGAAAATATGTATTGTAATTGGTCTTTCAGGTCTGCGTGTATCTGTTCCGGAAAAAAAAAACAGTTTATGATCAACGTCAGCTTCCTCTTGATTATCACGACAGCAATAATATGCTGCTTCTCACTGGTACCTGTGACAAGTCATTAAATTTGGGATCAACAGATTACCCATTGGAAGACTTGCATATACCCATTCACATACCCTGCAGACGAGCTGTAGGGTCATCAATGGCACAACTAGTAAGGCAACACCTCTTCTCACCTCCCCTCCGGCTGTCAACGTCCATCCCACGTTCTACTCCCCTAATTAGTGTTTTCCAACCTCAGCGGAGTCATGCAGCCATTGTAACAGCAATGAATATACTGAAAGCTTTTCTGTCTAGACATGGGTAAGACACTTGTTGACCGACCATCTATCCCGTAGGTTTCGCTGCCCGTGGTAGCCTGAGCTTGTAGCAGCATCGACGTGCTAAAAGTCGCATAAAGTAATGTCATACACACCAAATGCCAATGATCACAACTACTACAATGGTGCAGTTTCCACATCAATATCCAGAGGACTATGATATTCCCCATGTCTCTCTCTCGAAGCATTGTAACTAAATAAGTAAATCTGTCTATAAATCCCATCTACTGAGTGAGATGGAATCTCATACAAATCACATAGCCACCATTTAATTTCCTGAGCATTTTCCCCACCGCTACTACATGTCGAACGGTTATTTCTTTGACATCCATGACGACATTCCTACTCGCTATTCTCAGCGGCCTCTCACTGACGAACCTACATCAGCTACGAGAGGTCAGGCAATAAGTGGCACATCACTAACACTTGGTGGTATCAGGTTCCACTGGACGGCATCTGGAGTCGAGATATTGACACCGTGGTAGGGGCAATAACGTATGCCACCGGCATTTACAATCATGGATAGAGTGTTGTTTTGCTCATCTAGAGCGCGGTATCAGTGCCGAACCGCGTATCATATCTATCGATATGAAGCCTTACATATAGAAATATAGGTAATGGTTGTCGACTCCATTTCAGGAGTCCAACCACGATGAAACCAAGACGTATATGTGATCACTAGCGACAGCTTAGCGAAGTGAGTGGACGACATTGCGTTCGACGTTGACGAGTAGAGTCAGCGGATGCACTTGTACGAGCAGCAATGGTGTGAATTTGATGTTAGTATTTCGTCAAAGTCAAAGCAAGCAGTTGTTAGGTGACTAATCTTTCACATTTGTGCTAAAAAACTTATCAAAGCGCCGTCTACCGTGTCCAAAGCGCCTGTGACAAGTACCATCAGCAGCTGACGGAAGATTTATCAACGCGAACCTTCGACCCATCCCTTCTTCGCAGCAATCCCCTCTCCAATGATCCAAACGTTTTCATCCCGTCCAGCTGCGTCACCGCTCGTCGCCCATTCCTACACCAATACTGGTGAGCCGTCTCAATCTCAAAGGGAACGCACTTCAAGGTCGTGCTTATTGAGGCCTCCCAGCGAGGGCAAATGGTTGCCACCGTCCTCCCAATAGGCATACACGCACTCCACAGCCGAGGGAACGGTAATATTTGAAAATATGTATTGTAATTGGTCTTTCAGGTCTGCGTGTATCTGTTCCGGAATGAGGGCAGTCATGGCCGCGGCCCAATGGCTGGCACCGGGCACTGAACAAAGACCATCAGAGTATGCGACATGCAAAGCTACAACGCCGTCAGCTAACTCTTTGTCCCATGGAGTTGACAAAGACGGACCTGCCTCCCCTTTTGCTCCTCTCCCTTTATACGGGGTTACAGCTCCTAACTGTTTTTCGTAGCTAAGTCTTTTTTGAGAACTTCCAGAGGAGGGACGAACACAGGTTGAGTCGCTACTCAAAATTTCGTCATCTCGCAACCCGAAACCGTCAAAGGCACCCTCCCACCACGCACTCTCATAAAGACATCCGGCCTTGAAATTCGGATTGCTTTGCGTGCCTTTCTGGATTGTCTGAAACAGAGTTTTCGTGAGCTCGCCATCGATGCGAGATATTGCCCGTGGTGGAAGCGCCAACACCAATTTGCTGGTAAAAATGCGTGAACGTCCGTTTGAAGTGCTGTCATAGGTCAAGGAATACCGGGGGAGAGCTGAGTGGATCCTGGGGACGGGGTGTATTGATGACACTGTCGTTGATGAGTAGATTTTTACATTGGAGTTTTCATTCCCCTCAATCTCATTTTGAAGAGCACGGATGATTGACGACATCCCTACTCCGTTGTTCGTTGATGTCAATGTAACCAGGGAAAATCATACCTCCAATGGGCCGATGGTAATCGCCAGTGTCGACGCTTCTGCTTCTCTTGCCTGTGTTTGGGATCTCTCCATTGTCCGTATCTCCCAGCATTCCTAACTCACTTGTTAGATGGTGCCATTGGACAAATGCAAACAAACCTTTCAGGTCGAACGGCACATCAAAAAGAGCTCTGTAGCCTTCCAAACTCGCTCGGAGGAACTCCAATGCCTCATAACCCCATGTTCTACCCGCAATCGAGCGAACATCTAGGAACCTCCTTCCGCTCTCCTTCTCTCCCTCTAAAAGGGAAGCGATGAGCCCTAAAACGCGAGCGAAAATATTGTTCACTTCTCCCGGTTCGTGCTTTCTGTCATACATGTCGTACACAGGATGACCAGGTTGAATAGTGGGGAACTTGGCCTTCAGGACTTCGAGCGCGCTGGAGCCCACCATGCCTCTTGCCTCCGTAGGTCCATCAGATTTGACCCATGAATACATCGATACATTGTGACGATCCAATATCTCCAGCACACGAGCATGACCAGAATCAACTCTCCAAGCACCTGCAAAACAATCAGTTTACAGTAAATGGAAGGGAGAGAGCCTTGAAATACCTAAACCAACAGGTTCAATATCACCATCACCCAACTGCACATCGTATACTCTGCCTCCCAACCGCCCTTCCTTCTCCAGGATGCATACCGATCCTTCGAACGAAGCGTTCCTGGCAAGGGAGGCAGCAAAAGCGAGTCCAGAAGCTCCGGCTGTCGTCCGCATTGAATATTATTCTCATTCGGATGGCAGAACAAAACGAACCCCCAATAATCACAGTCTCGCAATACCGTGGTAGGTGGTAGGGACTGGTAGAACTTCCAAACAATCCCAACACGAACTGCTTCAGCATCTTTGCAACCTCCGTGGTCTAGGGAGTGGCGGACACTGGGAAGGGAGCGACTTTATAGTGGAAGGATGGAAGCGCGGCCACGCCGAAACTTGAACTTGAGGTGTTGTTTGCGGACCGAACATACAGGGTTACTCCTTCAAAATAAGTACTGTCAGTCAGAATTTGTGCCAAAGGGTTTCGAGGAGAACACGGTCCAACCCGCATTCTCTTACTCGTATGAAATCTTAGGTGTTGAATGTGCTATTCCCGCGGAGTGTTGTTTGTTGTTGTCTTCCCTCATGACGAAGGCCACTGTCCGTCCATGTCAACGTCGCACTTTTCGGCGCGGAGCATTTGTGAGGTCAATATCTGTTAGCCGAACTAGGTAGCCTTCACACGGATTAAGGAGGTTGAAGGAAATTGAATATTGAACGGGTTCTCACGTGGACGTCAACGATGCTGCCACCGCGGGACAAGGGGGAGTTCGATTCGGCCAAAAAGAGGAGACTCGATGCAATTTTCTTTCATCAGTAGAAATACTGCTTCCCATCAGCTCAATCCTTTTATCCCCGGCGAACTCACCAAGCTCTGCATACCCGAAAATTAAACCACCCACTCCTCCTCCAACTTCCAATCATCCACTCCCTCCATCCTCGCCTTCCTTCTCTCCACTGAACTTCCAGTCCCATGTTTATCCTCCTCCTCCCCTCCCTGTGCTTCACCTTGTCCTTTTCGTTTCTTTCTCATTGGCTGTCGGCGGGTGGACGTCGACGATAAGACGGATGCTCCTCTAACGCTACGAGAGGAAGGACGAGAAGCGGTGGATAAAACGGACGCTCCTCTCGTTCGTCGAAAAGCTGTGGAGGCAAGAGAAGCACCTCTTCTCTTCCTTGGCTCGAGTCGGTCATACCTACTTTATCAATAATAGTGAACTGACCAGCAGGAGGAAGGCGGACAACCAACCGCTCCTCCTCCTCTGAAACATCTTCGGACGCAGCTTCGTCATCGAGTACCACCCTCTTCACCCTTCGACCACTCACGCGGGGCAAGCTACATATGAGCTCTTCTGTGCTGAGAGGTTTTAATGCCTTCTCCTTGGGCTCGATGCCGCCAGTTTTGCCTTTGCCTTTCTTCTTCTTCCCAGCATTCTCCATCCCACCCTCCTCTTGCAGCTCTCCAACTGAGTGCTCCGGAGCTACAATAGGAGGAGAGAGTATTTCGGCAGCTGTGGGGAGGTAGTCGGGGGAAAGAGGGGCTGTAATCGAAGCTGGCACTGCTGGAGATGGAGGGTGATGGTTGTCAATATACAATCCCTCTTCATCCCACGCCTCTCTCATTTTGCCAGCCGTATCCATCTTCCCCATTCGTTCCTCACTCTGCTCTCTCTTCCCTTGCTCTTCTTTACTCTCCGAACGAACTGTCATCGGAGGATGTTTTCTTCTGAAGTCCTTCACAGACTTGATGATTCCAAACGGGTCTTCTCCCTCATCCATTTCCATCTCTTGCTCTGTGGGAAAAGTAGTCATCCCCCTCAATGTCATCTCATAGTCTACAAACGCGCTTCCCCTGGGTATCTCTGGTGTGCTCTTCCGTTTTCTAGTTCCCCCTCCCGTCATCCTGGAACCTGTCGTACTTCCTCCCGCACCTACTCCCGTCCCCTTCAAATTTCTGGGAGAATAAAAGGAACCTGATGGTGCGGGGAAGTAGGATGGGTCGATGATGTGAGGGTGGGTTGGATCTTGCTCGGGTATGACGCGAGGAGGTGGTGGTGGAGAGGACAGCGATTGGTTGAGTTGCGATATGGAATCGGACGGATGGAGAGAATCGTCATCCTTACCCTGATTTCTTCCACCTCTGTCAATGCTGCCATGCTGCAGTAGCGCTTGGCTGGTTCTCTGACGTAAAGAACGCGGTGGAGTAACCTGACCAGCTCGACGATTTGATGGACGAAAATGAGAGAGAAGGGCTGGAGAATGACGATCATCCCTTGTCGAAAAAGATATGCGAGAGCGTGACGCAGAAATTAAGTCGGTACGCCGCTTCTTTCGAGGAGAGGAAGAAGGGGACCTCGCGCTCGCAGTGTTTCCTAACTTCTTCCTCTTCCTTCCCTGCCCATCGCTTTCATTGCGTTCAGCATCATGCTGAGATATCACATCTCCATCCACTCTTTCGCCTTTTCCATTCCATTCCTCGTCCAACTCTGGAATAGAAGGCACGTACCCAGCTCCTCCCATAGCCTTCTCTTTTGCCCGCTCGAGCACTTGTTGGATTGACTTCGACACCCGCGACATTTCGATCTCTCCAGCTTTTGCCTACCTTTTTTGCCTTTACAGCAGATTCTGAATCGTGTTGAATCTATGTTGGAGGTATTCAGGTCAAAAGAGCTGGTTGGAAGAAGGTATTGGAATTGGTGAGCTCTCTGTTCATGATCAGAATTGATCCGAAGAAGTTGAGCGCGCGTAGAAGTTGAATGGTAACACGTGTAAAAACGCGTTCTCGTTTCCCATTTGCGAAATTTATCTGCATGGGATTATCATTCAAAAAAAAACAGCAAGCAAGAACATCATTACACCCGAGTCTTCAACACGTAGTTATCGAGCGCCGATACTATGAAAAATCAACAATAACCTGTGTTGCTCTTCATTTAACGCAATGCAGAGATAAACCGAGAACGAACAATGGGTTGTAATTAAGCGAGCCTCCTAGCCCGATAATAAGGGAATCCTTCTGCCATGAGGTCTTGATAAGGTAGGCAAACGCCGCTTCCAAAACTGCTTCTCCTCATCTCAAAATGCACCTTCACATGAACCCGCATGACCCACGATGACTCCGCTTCTCCCATCTCTCTACTATAAAGGCACTGGATATTCCAGCAAGGAATCCAAACCCGGTCATCATCGAAAGCAACAAGATGCCTCCTCCACCCAAACACGTCTTTACCTCTCCAGACTACGTTCCCGATCCTACGCTCCAAGTCACACTGTCCGCCCTGTCTCCCTCACCCCTCGTCCAATTCTCCACTTGGTTAGAGATTGCGCGCAACGACCCCCGCGTCCCAGAGCCTGGAAACTTCGTCTTATCCACCTCAACTCCCAGCGGTGTTCCAAGCTCTCGCGTTGTTCTTCTTCGACATGTGGACGACCGCGGTTTCGTCTTCCTGTCCAACTACTCTTCTCGGAAGGGAATGGAAATCGAAAGCAACGAAGGCTGGGTGGCGATGAACTTCTTCTGGTATGACCAGAACCGACAGGTTCGAGTGGTCGGGAAGGTGGAAAAGGTGTCGAGGGAGGAGAGCGAGAGGTATTTCAACTCGAGGACTCTGGACAGCAAGGTTGGGGCGTGGGCAGGGAGGCAAAGTGAGGTTGTTCCTGGTGGTGGGAGGGAGTGGTTGGATGAACAAGTCGCGCAGGCAGAGGCGAAGTTTGCCATCAAGGAAGGGAACACAGATATCCCCGTTCCTGATTTCTGGGGTGGATATCGGGTTCTTCCTACCGAAGTTGAGTTCTGGGTAGGACAATCCAACAGGTTGCATGACAGGTTCAGATATTTGAAGGCAGAAGGGAAAGAAGAATGGGAGATCGAACGGCTGAGTCCATGAATGTCCAATGAACGGTACGCCTGCACACTTTGTGACCAACGGACTGTCTCTCATTACTCATTAGTTAAATGCACTAGTCTTAGACGAAGGCACTGGGGTGTGAGATATTTAACGGCTGCCTGACGCTGTTCAGAAGCACTTCGTCACATTCGAGTGAAATGAAACAACAGTCACAGGGTTTCCACCAGGCAAATACACGACACAATAGATTTACGTCGCAATGAGGATGTTAGAGAGGAAGATTTCTCTCTAAAGTCACTTGAACCAGCAAAAAAATTGGAGAAAGTAAGCATCGATCGAAAAAAAAACACCCTAACCAAGGATCGAACCTGGAATCTCCCGCTGGCTACACAAGTGTAGGAGGCGGACACGTTAACCATTGCGCTATTAGGGCGAGAACGGCTGAAACAATAAGGAATTTGTATTATATCACATGAGTAAGAAGGTCCCTGCCTGAACGATTATCCTATGGTCTGAAAATTAGATAAACTGTTTGCAATCTCTCATAACATTGATAAGAGTACTCCAGGAGAGGGTAGCGCACAATGCCGCGGTGGCGCAATGGGTAGCGCGTCAGCCTTCTATCTTTGTGAAGCTGAAAGTTGTGGGTTCGATCCCCACCCGTGGTGTTTTTGTAACCCTCTCCTTCTGGGACTTGGTTTTTCTCTTACGTGCCCGTTTTGTCCCTTTTTACAACCTTGTTTGTGATAGCGCCAGGGTGATTGATCCACACTATTTTTGTAGAAATCAAAGAACGTTTATTCCGCACAGGACCGTGTAAGTCTACTAAACATAACGTAATAGATACGAAAGACGCAACTCAAAGACGGGAGAAGCTAGCTCAGACCGCAATTACCAATTATTCCAGTTGTTATTGTACCAAAGAAAAAAGGCGTCACTCCTCACTGAGAGGGAACCAAACAGTCTCAGACCATCACGAGCCACATCCTTCATACCACTTGGCTTCCAACATAATTGTCTGTGGCTGCGACAGACTTTCAAAAACTCTCTTCCGCTTTAGAATTCCCGTTCGCCCCTCTCGCCCTCTTCATTTTCAACAACTCGCTTAAAATCTGATACCTGGGCCAAGCGGGGATGGCGGGGCTCAGCCCATTCTCGCAAAATCCCTTGAGTGCGTCCTCTTCAAGTCCGAGGATCTGCTCGATGTCATCCGCTTTTTCCTTCACAAAAACCTCCGTGTACTTTCCCACGCTGCCCACGACGTTAGGGTGTCCTTCAAAAGCCTTGAGGAGGAAAGCATGGATGCTCGAACTCCCAAAGTCGACGCTGATGGATCCAGTCACGGAAGGGGACAAGGAAGCGCGGGAGGAGGTACGGAAGATACTGCTGGTTCGCTTGGGATTGGGGGAGACGGAGGGGTTGCTCATGGCGGATGGGGGAGGGTTTAGGATTGATGGATCACCGTGGTCGACATGTAGCAACTTGGTGATCTCCCAACAGTTAGACGTCCAGTTACGAGAGGCGAGGGCTTGAAATCTGCGCCAGGACATCAGCATTGTACTCAAAGGACAAATGGTCATAGAAAACATTCTGGGAGCGAGCAACATAAGGATGGTTAAGACAGGAAGGAACCACCGTGAGCCGACAAACCTAGCGCTTCAGTATAAAGTGCAATGTTTTTATCTTCTCAGAATTGAGACAACGATGAACTTCTTACACTCGAAACTTGAAAGAAAGGCAAGAACAGGAATCGATCACACAACTCACCTACATCCTTCCGCAGTGCACTTCCACAACCCGGCATTAGCCCCAATCTTACTCCCCAAATTGTCTTGTTCCACAGTATGACTAGCACCAGCGAGGGCAGCGATCTTGATGAACGCGGCGTCGAGCTCTTCCTTCTTGGTGAAGGTCTTCCGCAACGCCGGGGGCAGTTGGTGCCGGGGGACGGGGGGGAGCGTTATGTTCCCTGCTTGGAGCGTGAGGGAGGACATGCTCGGTTACGGCGCGAGAGAAAACTGGAGGGAGCGGGAGCGGGAGGTGAGGCTGGAAAGGATTGTGGTGGATGGATGAAACGCGGACGATGATGATGATGATGCGGGAATCCGCCAAAATAAGATCAACTCAAGAGCCAAAGCCGATGTGCTTATCTGGCAAAAGAAAGGTAGAATCCATGAGAGTGACGCCGTAGACGTCTGAGAGGTCGTTTGGGACAATAACCGATGAAATTACAGGGACCACCGATGATATCACAAGCATATGAACCCCCACTCCAAGTCACCTCCATCCAATTTGGATGCTCGAGAACAATCACACTTAAACCACTAGCCATCCAGAAACTGTCAATAGTGCATCATAAAGGAAGAATGTGGGTTAAGAGCTACACACATTCTCGTCAACCCTTGCGTTACTAAACGGGCAACAGATTCGAGGCTCCCCGCAGCGCTGTCGCCACATTCAGTCTGTACTCCAAGCTTCTGTCCTGTAATGAAAATAAGACATACCAATCTGTCCTCCGAACCTCAGAGTCTGGATCCCTCCCGGGAAGTACGCGACGAAATAAGAGACAAGGGCTACGACTTGGACCAACCCCGCGACAAGAGTGCCGAAATATGATTGAGACTATAAAAGAAGTTCAGCCTTTGTGGGAGAACGAACAAAGAGAAGAAGCCGGCATGTGTGGTGACGAAAGAACGAAGAGGGATGGACATACCACGAGGGCGAAATATAGGGTGAGGAAGAGAGAGAGGAGGTAGGCAGCTGTAAATGGGAGACGTTCGCGGGAGAAGAGATGTTTGGCTTGATTCACCGGTCCGTTTAAGATGACGAATCTGTTGCGTTTAATGCCTAATTTCAGCATTGAAACGGTAGGAAACATGAGAGAGGGACGAACCCAAGCATGACCAACAAACTGCCAGCGCAAAACGCCACCGCGAACTTGGATGGCTTGATTAGTATCAAGGGAAGACCGATGAAGAATCCTATAGCGAAGCAGGCTGCACCACCGAGACAACAGATGATGAAACCGAGTAGTCGCTCCCAACGAGAGAGGGCGAAGAAGGCTTCCTCCTCGTTCGTCCTCGCGTTTGACCGTAAGGGAATATATCCTGAAAACCCGGAGAGGAATCCCGTTCGTTCAGAAGCGCCACCCGAGGAAGATGAAGTCGCTGGCTGGGACTGAGGAGAGGAGGCCCAACGAACTGTTTCACATGGCCAGCGAGATGATCAGAGTGAAGACGGCTGAGAAGGGGACAACCAACAGTTCGCCATGCTAGCTTTCCAGTTTGCCTCGGATTGATTTGACATTATTCCACGTTTGCGATAGCTGAGATGGAGAGATTACTAGGAAGTGTCTAGCTGAAAGAGCTGGCACTGAGGAGTAGGTCGTGTCGTCGGTGATGCTGCGCCGGAAGGCCTAGTCCTTCTTTAGTTCCTAGTGATGTGTGCACTGTAGTGATGGAAGTATTTTGATGTCAAAGGCAGAGATGCCAGAGAAAGGCATTGGAAAAGGCTGGGAAAGGTGGATCGTAGTGCCTTGTGTCCCGTAGAAGTTGTAACTTAACAAGTGGACTGGCCCAAAGCCTCTGATGCACGATGAGTGTCGCTTCTCTCTTCTTTCAGCCATTTTTGATGCTCTCGCAAAGTACAATGCAAAATGATACAACCTCATAATTTGCTGAAATCAGCTTGGTCGCCGTGCTACATGTTCAAAACATTGATATAAACCGTACAACCACCGAATGCACAATGTTTGGCCTTGCACTGGCAGCTGTGTAGTTGCGCGTGTGTTTCCAGCAGCCAGAGAGTCGCCAGGCTTTCTACTTTCATACCCAGTGCAAACATTGCATGGCGAGCGAGCGATCCCAATCCAGCGGCGTGCCAATGTCACTGAGTTCTCGACAAGTCAAGCACACGACTGTAGGAAGGATCCACAACTACCAAACGAGCCATTCGACATATTTTGTGCTGTATAGAACAGCTAAAGGAAGGAATGACATCTAGCAACTTCACTGACGCATAGAAAGCATGAATAATGCTAGCATTCCTGGAGTTTCACTTTAAAACAGGTTATTGATTGCACTCTGAAGATGCAAGGGTGACGTCGGAGTCCCCTTTTGTTTGTTCCAACAGGCCTTAGCATGTATGTATCGGTTTTGTAACCCTATCATTTATCTTCTCTTCGAGATGTATACATGTTTCCTCCAACAAAGAACTTGATATCCCGTGTACAAGAAAGTCTCTCGCCCGCTCCATGGGAAGGAAGCACCGTCAAGGTCTTCTCCAACTTGACCCGGTAGCTAATGGTTCATGTGAGTTCCAACTGCTTCTATCTTGGGTAGCTAACCTTGATGCGGTGTATATCAGTGAGCGCATGGAATAACCGTCCGTTACTATCGTATCCACCATCAATCATTCGATCTTCCCAGCCCTCTGGAGGTGCGCCATAATTGGCTTCTACCCAACACATATTCTCTTCCTCCCACAAAAGGATATCAAAAGAGTCTTAGGAGGTGTCATTCCATTTTCTTTCGATGCTATCCAAAATACTGACCGGATGTTAGCTCTAATTGATTCCCAGATATGGTCGTTGTTGGTGGCGTCTTGATCCCCACTCTCCCAGGGTAGATGCCCGTCTTTGTGACGATTGAACACATATAAACAGGATCTCCTTGCATGTCCACTGTTGCGTGAGAGCCAGGTATTTTGTCTGTCTGCCAGATTAGAAATCTTACATTGTTAGGATCAGTCATACCGAGTTCAAGGCTAGGGAATACTTCGTAGTTCTGACAATGAACCCTGCCTTCAGCTCTTGGTTACAGTTCGATCTCAAGCTGTTTGACAAACCTGATACCTGCAGGTGGCTTGTTTAGGTCGTCCTCATCCTCAGATGAATCTATCGGATCTTCTTCAGGTCGATAATCCGTGGCCTCAACTGTGGCTTCTGCTTTCAGCTTTCCCTCTCCACTCATAACAACTGTTTTTTTTCCAGATAGGGCCAGACGAAAGTGAAGGTGCTGGCGCGCCAAGTTTGGTATCACGCACATCGATGCGGTCCACAAAAACGGACAGCCCATGTCAGTGTACGCCTTCGTGCGCGGCCCGCCCAGCAGCATGATTGATTGTAGGAGCACCACGAAACGGCGAACGTAGAAGTAAAATGTTCCTCAGACTATGAAGAGATAGATAAGGCCATCGAATACTTTCGCCCCTTCGAAATGGCTTCGATTTCAAAAGGTACCTCGAATCCGGTGCGTTCTGTCATGCGTGATCTCAATGACTCTGATGTATCCCGTGCATTTCTCTAACAGCCAGATCTTTGCCTGTACACTATTGATACTCGCGTTTCAAGCTTCGCTACTCCACAGTGCATAACACTTGATACGTCCCAATGCTTGCGAGGCCATGGGTATCGATCAATCAAGCTCTTCGTTCCCCGAAGACACCATCTTTACCAGCGAACCGTTATTTCCCACGTTGACCTTATTCCGCTTTCCGAAACGTCCCATGCTTGTGACCTCTCCGTCTACCTTCCCCTTACAGACAATCGCTTTTATACTACGACAGCATCTGATCCTCAGGAGAAAAGACAATTCTTAACGGCCAACGGATTGCACGCCAAGATGAAAGGCTGGCTCGAAATTTCACCTGAAGCCCATTGCACGGAGGCCGTCTATGATTTTCGCGCTCAGCGCTATTTACCTGCTGATGCCCCGGAAGTCAATCACGATTTCATTGTGCGTTTAGCTCCACAGCTCGCGACCTCACAGGTCTCTGAGATGCCAGTCGAACTTTTGGAGGTCGTATTCTCTTTCCTTTATATTTCCAGTTCCCGAGTCGACCGCCATATAACTGCAGCACCACTTTTAGCTGTCTCTAAGCGGTGGAGAGCGGTCGCAGCTGCTTATCTTCCTGAACCTCGTGGAATCCAGCAAAAGGTGTCACGACTACGGGCCTATCCTGGAGCGGGCCGCCGTTGGACAGATTTTTTTGTAAACTCTTATTTACCCATGGAAGAATTGAAACTTGTTGCCGACAGCAGCCATCAAATCAAAACCACCATCTTCACTGTTTCTGACGTACATTGGTCGAAAGCAGAGCGGGAAGAGTTGATGTGGAGCATGTCACGATGGAAAACCCTCTACAAACTAACTTTCGATCGCGGTTGGGAAACGGACGACATGGAACTGTTTTTCGCAAATACCCAATCGCTACAAAGTCTTGCTATCATCACGGGAAGAATGATAACTCCGTTTGATGACGCAATAATATACAAAGGCCTAGATATCGAACTTCCTCGACTCTACACTTTGCATCTGTACCATAGTCCAATCGAGGGTACAGTCTGGCCCGGTGTCATCAAAGCTAGCGCGAATCTGAAGAACCTACATTTATATTTCTGCGCACCCATACCCAACTCTCTGGTCACCGATTCGTTGCTTCTCCGCTTAACGTGGTTTCACCTTGATTTGAGGACTGTAATTGGGGAAGAGGATGCCGCTCTCAAGTTCAGAGTCCCATATCCGTTGCACCACACTAACTTCCAAAACATTTGCGAGCTTGTTCTCGATGGATTGCACGAAAACTCAAATTTATTGCCCTATGATTTCTTTACCCAATTGCTTTCCGATAAAGGCTTTCTGCGAGAATTCTTCAATCTTTGGCATCTCGATCTCATTGCTCTGCATATCGGGCCAGAAGGTTGGCAAGAAGTCTTCGACTGGCTTTACCTCCCTGGGAGATTCTTCCGAGTTTCTAATTTCTTCGGCCAATGGGACGATGCGACCATGAAAGGATACTCCCGTGTGATCAAGGAGCGAGAGGATCTCCCAGGACTTCGCTTAGGCATCGGTGAAGTGAACGAGAATTGATTTGTTCACCATGGTTGGCATCTCATGAGCATTCGTTTTGCATGTCGGCACATATGAAAAGCACGCGGCGAAGATTTTTGCACCAAGTTTTTGAAAAGCATTCGAAGATTAGTGGCTCCATAGAGACATTGTGACTTTAGCAGTTGCGCGTCGATGTCACAAATGCATTCTCTTGAAAATGACTTTTGCGGTTAGATATTGAGTACATTTGCATATCTGCAATCTCTGAACACTAGTTGACACAAAAATGGAGCTACTACTTCTCGACGGGTCGTATCTGCAACCGACAAGCTAAGAAGCGTTAAAGAACCGTTTGTTACTGCGAGAAGAGGAACATACCCATCGCCTTAGGCGTCACAAAGAAGTGTTCCTCCGGGTGCATGCTTTCCTCGTCTGTCCCTGGATGGAGACTAATGTAGAATCGTCTGACTAAGGCTCCCATTAAAACCCGCATCTCCAACCATGCCAGACTTGACAATAGTTATCAGCATTGTTAGTCAAATTGTACAACGAGAGATCACACTTCATGCCAACGCAGTTCCTCGGGCTAAAGAATGTTAGCTCAAACCAATAGAAGGAGGAAAGTGTGTGCGTACCCATAACTGAAGGGGATAAACCCAGTCTTCATCTCAGCTGTCTCGTTCTCCCATCTTTCCGGCTTCAACGCCAGCGGGTCTGGGAAAATGTTGCGGTCTCTGTGTATGTCGTATGCTTGCATCGTAACCTCCGTGCCTTCAGGGAGGAATTTGCCGCCTAACATCGCCCCGCCGTTAGGGACAGAACGCTCCAGGGGACCAGGAAGTGTCGGCCATAGACGAAGAATCTCTTTCAAAAAGCCGTTGAAAAGTGGGAGGGACTCGAGATCTTTGCCAGAAGGGAAGGTGGTGGGAGTGTGCGCAACAGAGCGCAGCTCAGTTCTAATTGCATCCTGCAGTTCTAGGCGGCGAGCAAGTTCCCAGCAAGCGTAGGTCATCGCTGTCGATGCTACAGTAGCTGTTAGTATAATCTCCACAAATTGTATGGATGAACAAATTACTTGTGTCACTGCCAGCGATCATGATTGCACCGGCCTGCATCCTCTAGCCATTCACAAACGACATCCTCAGAAGAAGCAAAGCGACACACCTCAGTAGCGACATGTTTCCGAGAAATTCGCTTATCTTGCAAGCTAGCCCGGTGCAGACTCTCGAGCAGGTTCGTACGGTTCCCGTCATCAATGTCGGTAATGGATCCGTCCTTCAGTCCATCCGCGTACGCCTTCTCACCGTAAGAGACAAACTTGCGTTCAGCTTGAGAGATATCCGTAAGTTTAGGGTAGATGCCAGAATTCGCCAAGTAAGACACGCCAGGGACGAAATCTTTCAGGACAACTTTATCATAGTCAGTCACAATTGCGAGGGTAAGGCAACGCGCACAGTAGATGTAGACTTGTTCCATCAACTCTACCAGTTTATTCGCCTTTCCTGTTTCCGTCATCTTCATGTCCAACCCGTAAGCGAGCTGACAGATGATATCGAAAGCCACCAGCCTGAGAACGGTCTTCATCAGCGCTCAAGTAGCTGTCCACGACGCAATAACATACCTCATCCACCTGAAAAAGTCCGCCGATCCCTCAACTTTCATCTCCCTCTCTACTCGATCCAAGAACACGTTCGTGTACTTGTGCAGTTCCGGTTCAAATCCTTCCAAGTTGCCCTTGTTGAAGAGCGGGAGGAGGATGCCACGGCGAGCTTTGACTTTGTCGAACTCGTTGAGGACGAGCATATGTTCCGTTCCATCCATGTGCTTGCCAAAGTAACGAGGGTTCGACTTGAGGAACTTCCCGCCGTAAATCTGTTTCAAAGCGGAAGGGTCGTTGATGGATACAAGCGTAGGGGAAATTCGAACTGCCGGACCTAAAGATCCGTTAAAATGAGAGAATCGATACAGAAGAGAATGCTCACCGTATTTCTGATGAAGATCATAGATCCAAGGACTCCTCCTGCCACTGGCTAGAGTTTGGTACGCGTCCACAGCTCCCGTGATTTTGCAGAGGAAAGGGCCAGGGACCTTGGAAAGTGGGCCAAGGAAAGCGATGTACAAGCTCCTCAAAACAGACTGGAGGAGGAAGAGAAGGGGGACATATACGAAGAGGCGAAGATTGGAAGGTAGGTAGTCGCTGACAGGTTCAAACAACATGGTGCTGTTTCCCAAACTTACGACTGCCCAGTGGAGAATAGTCGGTTTTTAACGACATTTTCTGACGAAAGGCTTGTTTTTAATCCTTCGCCTAGCCAACAGTCCGTCACACCCCGCATGCTGACCGCAGGCAAGAAAAACTGTGAAGGAGAAACAAAAGTGCCGGGGAAACTATGACTCATTGCTCTCACGAAATTGGCAAGTTCCATTGTAAGACTACGGTTGCTCTGCAAGTCGTCGAAAGTTGCCTTTGCAGGTGCTTCGCAGCCGTATTTTTGCCTCACGGTAGAGCTCAACACGTGCTCTGCTTGAGTGTTTTGAACTAGTCACTACTTCTGGCAAGGGTTGTGTGCCCCCCATTAGTGATCTGAATTCCTCTGTAGTTTAGTGATAAAAACCGTACAGGAAGACGGATCTGGTGATATGGCAACGAATAATATGTACGCAGGAACATTGTGGTTGAACAACTTGGTCAGGTTCTATCAAAGTAAACAATCTAATCTGGCACGAGCGCGATCAGCCTGCCGGTCGTGCAATTTGAGCGCAGGGGTGATAATACCTCCAGGCAACAGTGGATAAGACACAGAGCAATATGTCAATGCGACTCGTGCACCATCCTGAGTGCCAGCAGCCACTTGGGCTCAATCGGATTGAGTGAGCACTATATCGTCCCGAACTCCCGACCTTCCTAACCGCGTCTCGAACTCGTTCCTTCGTACGTCATAAAGCACGTATTCGGACACGGTTGAGCTAAAGCTTCAAGCAGCCACGGATAAAGTGTCAGACTGATAAGGGAAAACCACTTGTCATCAAACCCCCAAACACACCCGTTCTTAGCCTCGTTTGATATGAGAATAGTTGGATAGCAAAACAAGTGAGCAGTCTTATTCACCCATGTAACTGTTGAAGAAAAGAGGAGATTTACCGATTTACCGATCTCAAGACACTCCCCCACAACTCCGCTTCCCAACACCAGACTTTCGCTCTCTTTCTAGTTCTTTTAGCTATTATTCAACAACATCTTTTCCGAAGATTCATTAATTCCAACCTCATCTCAGCTTGCCACTCTCTCGTCGCTGGCTATGGTCGTTGAACACGCAGTTTCATGTTCAAGGTTCTTGATCAACCTGGCGCGTCTTGGCCATTCAAACGACACAACGAAACGACCACTCCTTCAGAAATATATACCCTTGCTCCTCGACCCAGCTGACATACACCTTCCCAAGAACGAAACACTCGTTACTGTAACCGCAGGCGCAAACGCTGAACATGCCGCGCATCCCTCCTCTGCTCCCTCGCCTGCTCTTCCTCTCGCTCCTCCTCCTCCTTCCCACTCTTTACTATCTCAAATCACAGATACCTTCGTCTCCCGATCCAGAAATTGTTTACGATGTGCCAGAGGGGAAGGGGAGGGTTGGGGTGGTAGGCATTGGAGGCTCTGGCAGCGTCTTGAAGGATGAGGAGGATGGGAAGGGGAAGGTGGAGTTGTTGGATTTGGATCATGAGGAGGTGGGGAGCGGTGGTGGAGGCGGCGGGAAGCATGACCATGGGGGAGATGGAGGAGAAAAAGATCTGCAAGGGATGGTTGGAGGCGTCGGAAGTGGATTGTGGGAAGGAGGAGTGATAATGGACAAGATGGCGAATGAAACTGTGCGGTACGTCACTTCTTCTGTTCTCTTTCAGGGAAACGAGGGACGAGCATTTAGTTTAAACTTTTGAGGACTTGTTGTGAGGAGGCAGGCATGGAACTGCATTGCCAGTTTGCCACTCTCAACCCACGTAAACTGCCGTGTTAAGCATCAGCTTGCAGTCTCCATCCTGTTCCCGAATGTGACCGGTCCCAATGGAATCATTGCTTATATTTCAAGCGCCAAGAGAAGACGTTTGGTGTTTCAACCTGCCAAGCAGCGCTAAAGATACGGTTGAACGACCTGCACCAAGTTTTTGTCAATGAAAAGAGCCTTTTGTTTTACATTTGATGCTATTGTCTCATGATTTTATCGATCAAAGTTATTTCTGGAGGCTTAGACGATAGCTGAGAAATAAAGATATGTCAGCAAACACTGAAGGAGGGAATGATTGAAATTGAAATAGATATATAATGTCTCGGGCTAACATTCCTTTGTTAAACATTGAACTAGTCTGTGATTCCAGTATGTGATATGCCTCGTCAGGCGACAGCATTCGAGTGGATATATGCCGTATAAATGTGCTCGTGCATCGTATTCTATATGCAAGAGTGATTGAGACGAGATTTAGGCCTCCTGGGACCTTAGCTCTCTTTGGGATCCAAGAATTAGGTCTTGCTTGTGTTTGAGCCAGGTTGGCATAGGTTTCCATCAGGGTAAGAGTACCTTGCGATCTGTCGCTTATGCCATCCCCGCTACCCTGAAGGGTAGGGAACACTTACGTACACTACTTGTGTGGTTTATCTGCCCTTCTTCATGGAAGATGCGAGATACTTCTTGCTGGATGCTATATCCGATCCATTGCACACACGTCGTCTGCCAGTCTGCCGGGTTGTAATTTGTTGCATCAAAAAATTGGATAAATTAAATTTTGCTCGGGATCATGCAAAACCGCAGCCGCATTCCGTTGTGAAGCAACTCTAGAGTTCTCTCATAAGTGGAAAACTAATCAGAGAAGGACTGTAGGGCAGAACTTGGTCGCGCAACCTGGAAAGTGGGTGAAGCCTCTTTGTCTCAAATGGACCTTCGTTAATGAAACATATAGCTTTTGCATACTATGGCACAGCGGTAAGCAATCGTCCTTCTCAAAATATCCAATACTGATAACTCTGCTACAGCTTCCCAAAAACCCCGACAGCCTCCGAACGGCAAACATTTGTCGACTTCTTCCACCTGCTGGGTCGGCTGTATCCCTGTGGCGAATGGTGGGATGCATTTTCCCAATTGAATAGAATCGCTAAAGGATGAGCAGTGCAGAGCATTTTCAATCGCTTCTTTCACAGTATCCGCCGCAAACAAGCTCTCGAGACAAAGCGGGACTTTGGCTCTGCTTCCTGCATAACCAAGTATGCATCGGCTTTCCCTTAGTTATGTCGCTGAGATGGCTACAGGTGAACCTCTCCCTTAAAAAGGACGAATTCGATTGCAACGAGCTGGAAGGCAAATATGATTGTGGTTGCGGCGAAGAACCATCATCTTCGTCGACTACAGCACAAGAGACTTCAACCACAGCAGAAGAAAGCGCAGAGGAGACATCCAACAAGATGGTTGTCCTCGCAAAGCCGGGAATTCAAGTCGCAAAGTCTGAACCAGAAGAGGAAGAGGACGATGACGATGAAAAAGGAGAGGAGAAAGGAGACCTGTGGGGAGATGAAGCCCAAGAAGGATGAATGGCTTAAAGTGTATAGGTAAGTTGCGCTTATACTTGTTTCCGCGCACAGTATTCACAACTGAGCCTCAGGTGTTCGTTTGACATTGCCATTCCCTCTCTTCACAATAACTTATTTGTTCTTGGGTGCTTGGTCGCTGTGCATACTTTCGCAATCCGTACGTCAACGTGTTAATTATATTCCTTCCAATTCCAATCCAGTTCCTTCGTTACAACCCGACTGTGCCATGGAGGTCAACAACGAATCAGTGATGACGTAAGCCATCGATGGGACGATTGAACCGAAGAAGCATTCCGAGCCAGCATTCCTGTGTGGGTTTATTAGAAGGTATAGATATTAGACAGGGGTGGTGCATCATCAGGATTGCCACAACCATGACTTCCCCAAAGGTTTTCATTGTCACTGGAGGCGCCAATGGTACGTCAGTCTACCAAAGTTTTGACGAGCTGATCACAAACTCAGGTATCGGAGCGTTCATAACCTACCATTTAGCAACTGTTTTACCACAGCCCATGCGAATCGCTGTACTTGATTTGGACTTAGATGCCCTGAAGCTTTTCGAAGAGCGCCTGACTAGGTCGCCGCCAGAAGGTTGTCCAAAGCTTTCTGCCGATACGTTTCTGTTCCTTCAATGCGATGTCTCCAAAGAGGAAGAAGTTAGGCATTCAGTCGAAATAATTTCGAGGCAATGGGGCCCAGGTCTTGACGGTCTTGTAAACAATGCTGGTATCCCCTTTGCCTATGGTTACGCGAGTGAGAAAACGGACTTCACCGACTGGACGGCCGAAGAATTCCTGCGTTATCAGGAAGCACGTTATACCCTCTCGTCCTAACGTTTGTCTGAACTGAAAAAGTTGGATAGGTTCATGTTTTGGGGAGCTTCCTGCTTGCGAAACATTGTGCACCTTACTTAGAGACGAGGAAAGGTGCCATCGTCAATATCAGTAGTGTGAGGGCACATTTTAGTGATCCACTGCAGGAGGGGTATGCAGCGTCAAAGGGAGGAGTTTCGGCGCTCACTCACGCACTGGCAACCAGCATGGGCGCTAAAGGATTGCGTGTAAACTGTATCTCTGTGCGTTTCTGCCATATCATCTCTACCACAACTGAAACAGACGGCAGCCGGGGTCGGCCAAATTATTTTATCTTCCATCCCTAACTGTCGCTCACCAGGTACATCGACGTGTCGTCCGGCCGACAAAAGAGCATCACACGCTTTCCGCCAGCGGTGGACACACCTCCTGCTATTTCACTGCCTTACCATTTCCAGATGCTGACAGGACGCGTTGGACGAGGGGAGGATGTTGCAAAGCTAGCTTGGTTTCTACTTGATAACGAGCAGAGCGGCTTCTTGACAGGACAAGACATCTGCCTTGAGTAATCTTTCCTCTGCCCTACCTAGCGCCAAATCTAACTGCACGTGTGTGTAGTGGTGGATTCACGAGAAGAAAACAGGACGAATTCCCTAGAGATTTGCAAGCCTCCCTCGCCGGACATGTGCCGAAATAGGTGTAAGCTTTTCCACAAATCTGACTTCGCTCATTGCAAGGTTGATCCAAGGTATCTCCTCAAAATTCCTTCGCGATTGACAAGGTTTCTAAGGGGTTTCAAGCGCACAAGGACATCTGTTGTACCCTTGCATCATGATAATAAAAACAAGATTGCCGATTCAGGACGATGTATATTCCCGACATCCATCGTCTCCCTTGTACCTTCGAAATTCCTGCTATTTCACTGCAAGATCATTACTCCCTATTCTCCTCATACACCTTCAATCCTTCTTTCGCCTCCGCCGCCTCCTGCAATATTGTCTGCTTGATCTTCTCAGTCCTCGGCTCGATGACACATTTGAACTGGTATGGCCTAGTGTTGAAAGTGGGCTTGTAACCAGTCTCCATGCTGGTATCTGGATACTCTGGCTCTTTCGTCTCCGGATTGATGTAAGGCGAGTAGTTGAAGCCCCAAAGGAGACGCGACCCGGTGAGGAAGAGAGAGCCTACATCAAATAGAAATGAATGACAGCGAAGTCATAAAAGTAGACAACAAACGCTCAGCAAAGTGTTGGCCAGGGCACACCCGTCTGCGTTCCGTCAATGATATGTTAGACGGTGTCAGAGCAGGACGTGGAGACGCACCGTCCCCATCCAAAAGAGCTGTGCCCACGATTATTTGTTGACGGGTACTCCTGTCCATGGAGGAAACGTTCGGGCTGTTCCATGATCAATCTTGTCTCAAACATCCAATCCTCAACAGTAACGTAACGTACGTCAAACTTCTCCGGATCAGGGTACACTTCCTTATTCTGGTGGATAGACCACATGTTTCCTTGCCTGTGTCACCTCTTCTGTCAGGTTCCGACATGCCTACAAGTAGGAGGAATAGAAACAAACACGATGGATCCAGCGGGGATGAAATACGTCTTTCCTTTGTGTTCATACCAGTCATCTGTCCCAATACAATGAGCAATGTTCTGTCTTTGAAGCATTAGCTCCTACCTTCAGTTGAAGCATGCGGGGTCCCTCCAAGGACTGCCACCGGTCTCCACCTCATCTGTGGGCGCACGTACCTCTTATCAGCGCGACCGTCTCAAGATTGAAGAAGGGGGCGAAACGTACAGTTTCTTTAATCACAGCTTCGGTATACACCAAATCATCCTTGTCGTTATAGTTGGGGCTCCTGCCATCCCCCACAACACGATCCATTTCTTCGTGGACCTTCTTCTGAACCTCCGGAAAGCTGACCATGACGAGGACCAACGACTGGAGGATGGAAGAAGTGGTGTCGATTCCCGCTCCGAAGAGCGAAGCAGGCATTCCATTAAAATCTGACCATCAGTAATCGAATCAGCATGGCTCTCAACAATTCGTGGAGGGAAAACAGGAGGAGAGACGAACCGATGTCATCTAACCCCAGTTCCTCCCACCCCAGCTCGTTTCTAATCTCCAAAAGCTCTCGACAGAAGCTCTCTGGCGCATTTCCAGCCTTCACTTTCCTCTTTACCTCTTCTACTAGTTCCCTGGCGTTCTCGCGTCCCATCTCTCTGTATTTCAAAGCATCCCGTTTGAGAGGGACGAGGAACGATGGGAGTTTAGCGAGAAATGGAAAAATCTCGAACCTTTTCCGAGCCGTTTTGGTAAGAAGCAGGGACGGTGGAAGGAGGCAGAGGAGCGTACCACTGAGCTCCAGGCACTTTGACGCGGATAAAGAAGGAGAGACTCTGATTGAGTTTCTGGTAAGCCTTGTCGGTCCTCGTGTCCGTGATCCTCCTTCCGTAAGAGATGCAAACAATGAGCGACGCGGTGTATCTGCAGATCCCAACCTCCTAAGCTCCAGTCTGCAACAAACACAGAGCGTGGACGGACCGATAAATTTCTTCATACCAATCCTTCGCACCATCTCGGACGAGGTGCAGTGCCAGTTGCTTGCCTTCCATTTCCATGATATCTATTTACATTATGCAAACACAGTCAGTGAATTGTTGAAGAAGAGAATGGAGTGACAAGGTGGATAAAGAATAGCGTACGGAGGTACGAATCTGTCGCTTTTGGCATCATGGCCATGTGGAACACCTTCCTCTGTGCTCTCCAAGCATCTCCATACGGCGCGTGCACCTACAAACACTTCGTTCTCAGTCATCTGTTTCCGTTGGAAGATAAGAGGAAGAAAAAACGCGCACCATCCCTTTACCTCCAAGCAGAAGCTCTCCGGCGGCGACGAAGCGAGGGCGGGAAGAATATTTGTGGCTTCTCCTCTCCAACAGGTCGATGGCGACCTACTCCCGCTATCAGTTTAGGTCCTCGTGACAGTGAAAGATGAAAGATGAGGCGGACCTGAGGATGTCCAATTACTATTCTCGGGACGTTGGAATCGTAAACGGTGATGATATCCCCGTACTCATCGTTCATCTTCTTGAACCAAAGCCAACTCCTGGAAGTGGGTACCTTGAGCTTATGTCCAAGGAAGGGCAACGGTCTCGCCCCAGGGTACGGCGGGAGATTTCGAGGTCGGCGAAGTTCGACATAGATGCAAGATACGACGATAACCGCAAGAGGAACTGCCAGTATCCCCAGGACGTAAGACGATGAGGTCCAGATGGCATTCAGCATGACATTGACGCTGTCGGGTACTGGGAGGGCGAACGGCACGGCGGGTGCCATGGCTTTCTGCAATCTTGCAGCAAACTGGAAAACGACTTGGGTTGGAAGTGGTCAAGTAGGGGCTGATGAGTTTCAGCGCCGTTTTAGGAGGCGGCCGAGAGAGAAACTGTTCAGGAGGATCATCTCGTGTGCCGATGTGAGATCGTGGAGATGTTGGAGATGCCGAAGTGGCCAAGAGCTTTCGGCACGAGTAGAAGTATGAAAAAAGCGATAGAACAGGAGCAGAAGTGCGAAAGCGACAACCAGGGATTGGATATTGGATATTGGGATTTTGCTGCGGTTGGGGCTATTAGTTTTTGGCGTTACGACTTCATAATGCGTCGGTACTGGTGGGTGCCACTGCTCACTTCTCCTACTAATCTACTAATCGATACTAATAGCTCAGGCTCGAAAATTAAGATCACGACGTTTCGAATTCGATATGTTGTCATATTAGCTTTTGTATCTGATGATCCTTCCCTTGTAACGAGCAACTTTGGCATTCGACTATCATTCAGCCGAGATTCAGCAACTGCATACTACATAACTCACTTCGATCTACATCGCATTTACATTAGTCCTTCCCCTCACCCTTCAAACTATCCCAGACCTTGACTTCGAAACTTGAAAACCACATTACGTAGTCGAAATGTCGACGTGTTCCCAATGACGCCGCCGAAATTGGAACCGTGGGACGTCATGCATTCATGCAGCTCGCCCAACACAACTCTCCGTACATTATAATAAGGCAACATCCACTCTTAGCTCCTCAACACCAAGCTCACCCAAATATCGCAATGGCTACGACGCAAGCAACAGCCCAGAAACCAACGACTGGCATTCGTCCAGGTCGGCATGGAGCATTGCTCCCACTCGGGTTCTCACCCCTTCTCCTTCGCATGCATGGTTCAATCCTTCGCTCAGAAGGACTAAGAGGGCCAGTTCTCTTCTTTTCCTTGTACACCTACGTCCTTTATTTGCTTCAAGGCGTCCTCTCTCTCGGCGGTGCTGGCGGAGTAGTCGGGTTGCTGAGTCTCGTCGTGCGTCCTCAATAATATTCTCTCCCAAGTCTGAGGAAGAATCGATTGATTTGGACTATAAAGGTTGGATTGTTAATCAGCTTCCGGAGCAATTCTTCGAGCGACAGGTGGCACGAAGGCAGGAGGGTCTTTGCCGACTTGAGAGGGGAGATTCGCAACATTGTCCGTGGGCTGAAGGTGGAGAGAGAGGAGGTGTTCACCATCCTTGGGATGTATCCCCACGCCGTCAAGTACGTCTTTCTCTATCCGTATCCAACATTACATGAATACTGATGTTTATCAGGCACCACCTTCGCGGTGAAACCGGAACGGACCATCCCTCCCTGCAGCCGCTGAAATCCTTCAAGTTCTTCTCCCGCATCGATCGTACCACCTCTCTCCCTCTCTCCATCCTCTCCTATCTCCAATACGCCGCTCCCGAACTCTCCGGAAACGTATCCACGCTCTCCAACCTCCTCAACACCGCCGAAAAGATCAAAAGCACTCCCATCCCCCTCGCACTCGCCATCCACCTCCAACAGGTCCTCTTCCTCTACCTCCTTTGCGTACCTCTGCAGATAGTCCCCTCTCTCGGTCTATACGCCGTACCCGTCGAAGCTGTGACTGCTTTCGTGTTTCTTGGAGTGGAAGGAATCGCCAGAGAGCTCTCCGATCCGTTTGGCTACGAAGGTATGTGTTCTTTCTGGTCCGGCTTGGAGTTAAAGGATGCTTATAATAATCCAGAGAACGATTTGCCGCTTGAACTGTTTTGCACTGAGATCGAAAAGGACATCAAGGACGAAGTGGAGAGGAAAAAGTGGTTAGGCCCAGTATATTGATATTGATTCCATGTCCAACTGTGATGGAAATTGTAAATAGCATCGCATTTGTATCAATACATTCGTCTTCCGTTTTGTCTATTCCTGCTTGTCTCTTAGCCGTATCAAATTCAGATAGCATCCAATAATTCTCTCTCCACCGGTCCAACAGTCTCACCGCACACAACAACCAAACAATGCAACGGCTCGCCATAACTTTCCCCCTCCCTAGCAGCCAACCCCTCGATTGTACCACGACAAAACTGTTCCGTTTCTGAACCAACTCGTGAAGCGATTATCACCTCAGTCTTCGGGGATAGCTTGGATAGGGATGGAGTGGATTCCCCGCCCGCTGAAGTCGATCGCACCTCGATGCATTCGAGCATTTGTTGCAACGCCGTCGTCGGATTCATGAACCGTGGAGGCTCGTAGATCTTCTTTCCCCTTCAATCATCAGAGGCGAAAACAAGAGTGAGCTATCTCTAGATTTTGCAGTCGAACAAGAGAATGGAGGAGAACAGAGCATCTAGGACAGACCTGGCTAGGTTCATCTCGCTGATCTCCTTCACTTTGATATCCAGCAAACAGAGCGTATGGCATCCTCTCTGCAGGTTCTGCTCGACCTTCTCGATCCATGAAGAAGGACGCCAGGTGTCCGTGAAGAAAGGAATTGAGACGGTTGGTCCGTAGTCATACAACGGGAGACCTAAATTATCACCAGCCTTTGAGCGAAAGCCGGAGGGGGTGAGGATGGGACACACCAGCAGCACCTATCGCGTTCATTATTGATGCATTATGAATGATCTCTACTCTTATTCGCGGTTCGTGTTTTCTCGCTCTCAGCAGGATGTCTGCGTGTGTCGTCGCACTATCCACACATGAGTGTCTACTTGGAGTCGATTAGAAGGGACCAGACGAACCCGAATGGATCCCCGACGACCAAGAACGAAACATCGTCCACATCAGCTCCGGAAAGGATGGAGTCGCAGCCTTCGTCGCTTTCGACCATTTCACGATCGGCGACTATCATTTGTTTGGAGTAGAATGATTCCTAGCTTTCCGATGTCACAACTTTGAATGTCATATAGTCTACCTGGTGGTGAAATGCAGCTAAAGCAAGTGTGATTGATCGAATGTGTATTCGATATCACCTAGCTATTTTCTCCTGAAACTGATGAATTGTATGTAACAACATTGAATCCACAGCCCGTATCTACGATTTGGGAGAGAGTAACACCATATGTCGTCTAGACCTAGTGAAGTAGAGTCCGTCTTTGCTTTACGCAAAAACTCGATCAAAAACTCTTGGGAGGTGAATTTGAAGGAAGAGACAACACCAATGTCGCTTTTTACGCTGCATCTATGAATCTGGGTAGAGTTCGATTACACAGCTGGGAAGGCACAAATCCAGGAGGAGGAAACGAGGCAAAGAACAAAAGCAGGAAGTGAACATACCAGTCTTTCCTTCCCAACCCCGAGAACACTGGTGTAGCTCTCTAGATAGACTCTCTTGCTCCTCCGAATCGCCTCTTCTCCTCTCAGAGTCACATCTTTCTCGGTAGCTAGGCCTAAACCTACAATATAGAGCACCATCCTTACGTTGAGATGTCTTTGAAGTTTCGTGAAAAACTCAAGGGATCAGCTGCAGAGTTTGGCCCGTGACTAACTCAGCAGACTTCAACATCTTATGTAACTTCATTCAGGTCTTTGGATAAATTCATACAATTGACAACACTAACTTGGCTCGAATTGACGAATACTGAGGTAGCGGCTGACAGGATGCCAGTGACAAAATGGAGACTTGCCCAGCTCTTCCGTTCCATTGATTCCCAGCTTCCCTTGCATTGACAGCTTCCGAGTCTTCGCACTTTGCCGGCCTCCGACTTACGGATTCGAGAAAATAAGAAATCATTCAGGTTCATATATCCTTTCTCATCGATAGCTATGCTTCCCCCATGCAAATCATTGTGGACGAGCGTAGCAGTGTGAAAATGTTCGTCGTGAACTTCGTGCCCAGACGAATCAGCCTGAATGAGGATAGGACTCTATATAATCTTCAAAAGCTTGGGGAACCTGGGCTCGAATTGCCGCAATGAGCGCCTCATCGATAGGTTCAAAATCGTCAGGAATTCGACAAGAGACTGCAACGATAAGCTCTCCTACAGGAGAGAGTGCAGGATCGAGACAATTGGAAGTAACGAGAAGTGGTCGACGGCGACCGGGGACTTGGAGGTTTCGTAGCACAAGAAAGCTCTTCATGGTGTTCAGAAATGCATGATCAATATTTGTGAAACCTAGGATCGATGCCATCTATGTCCATGTCAGGAGTTAGCGCTCCACAGCAGCAGGTAAAAAAGAAGGTCCAAACCCTTGAGAGGATCGAGTCTGTCTCCGTCGTGTGTCTGAAGACTCGAATAGGTCTGGCACGAGTGGCTCGGTTCACGATTCTCGGGAAGTAATGATCACCGACTGGGGGGCTCTTCTGCTCGCATATGGCAATTCCCTCTTCCATCTTCGAACAGGATCTGATTAGCCCATCGGTCTTTATTCCTGTTTGCCCCCATGCTGAAGAATCTCGAAAAATCGCCTCGAGAGCGCTATACACTATGCCATCTTGACCCAGAGCAAAAAGAGCTTCGGAAACGAAGTCAACAAATGCGGAATGAAACGCTTGTCCGACGGTGCTATCTTCCGTCAAAAGCAGCCTGTTGCGCCGTCGTTCCCAGTCCTCGATATTCCTTTTCAGGTAGGTCAACTGTTCGTCGGACAGATTCTGATTCAGGTGCTGGTCGACGTATCGCTCAAAACGATTGATAAGCAGCTGAGGCAGGGCTGCAACGTGAACAATGCGATCAGGGATGTTGGAGGCGTTTTGCTTGAATACAGCTGAATTAGGATAGTACGCTTTCGTCCTCGGTTTCCAGTTTAGTTGCTTCTGAGAATACGTTAAGCGAGAGGCCACCGTCACTCTGTACCCTTTCAGGATGCCGAGAAGTTGCTCCTTGGCTGAATTCATGTCTGTCACAATCACGACCGTGAATGAAGATTCAATCGGCTTTCCTTAGATAGCAGTCTAAGTCACAAATGCATATAAGCAGAGCTAAAGGCACAAACTGAGGATGCAAACTCGTGAAGCCAATCCTAGTGGGCAGTTCCTCCTTGTGATGGACAGGGCATAGAGAGGTAAAAGAAAAGAAGACAAGGAGAAGAATTCATGGAAAAGCTGCTATCAAATATCTTCATCAGGCAGAACAAGTCAGGTGGAGTGAAGCTCTACTGTAATGGCTCAGACACTAAAATGAAATATTTCTTTGTGCCTTCCCTCTAGCTACTGCTAATAGCTCGAACTGTATGAAGAGCGGTTGGAGCTGAAGGATCACCCTACAAGGTTCTTCACGCTCAGCTCCTGCGCAGGCATGCATCTAGTGCGACGCCGACGGAAACACTGGAAAGCATGAAACTTCGAAGGACATGAAAACAGGCTACACAATGGGAAAGAGACTTGTGTAGACTGAGGGAAGACGCACCTAAGAATCGAGTTGGGGAAATCGAAAGCTGGATCCGATTTCAGGATACTCAGGAGTTATTCAAGCACAAACGTGAACATTGTTGGCAAATTATAATTTATCGAGCTCGTGCTCTTTACAGACAGCCCCTTCGTTGCGCGTATTGTGTAACGGCCTACTTCTTCCCCTCAGGGACTGCGCTGCAAGCAGTACTGCTGTACTAGTAGACGCAAATCTGGTGATCAGGAACTGATATGAATTGGACGGAGGATCGTTGGTCAATTGGAAAGACTCCAATGAAGTAACAGATAGGGTTTACCTTTTGTCAAAAGTGCGTTGCCAAATTGTACGAGACTCTCTCATGGTTTGCCGCGCGTTATCAAAGGTGGCGGATTGCACTGATGTGGACCGCTAGCTGGCGTTTGGAGAGTAAAACAGGCTACCTTCCTTGACAGATTTCTGTACCTTGTCGTTGCTCTAGCAATGCCTACTCACATCTTCTGATAAAACCGTGTATGATTACAAAGCTGTCAACTTGCCAGGTCGTCAACGCCACTACAACAACTATGGTGACTTGGCTTTCTCTTTCTACAACTGGATTCTTAGCTTCTTCCTCACATCTATGAGCTCTTCGCATTTTGATTCACCTGGGCATTTGTGCATTCGAGAGAACATGAAATCGATCAAATAAACATTTCCTTGTTCGTCCATGGTGACGTTTCCTTCGTGTACATCATTGTGAACGACTCCTAGAGCGTGAATCTGGAGCAAAATGGCGTAGACTTTCTCTCTGTAAACATGTCAGAAAATCTCTAATAAGATCCGAATGATTAAAGCTTGCTTACTTCAAACCTAGATCTGAGAAGTCGATCCCACACTTTCGCAAGGAAGGTCCAGTGTGTTGGATGACAGTGACACCATTCTTGCCTGTGGTATTTATGAAAGCGCCGAAGAAAGCAGGGATACTGACGCCAGCAAGCGACCTCAAGCGCTTGAGTATTCTTAATTCGTGGATAACGTACTTCTTCCTTAAGGGCTTCACTACCACTAGTCCGTCCGACCGGTAGAATGAGGCGGAGAACACGAGGGTGGATGCGAGCTGCTCCTGCACTTCCAACAGAAGTGGTGTATCCCCAGATGCTATGGGCTCCGCCTGCTCGCGTCGGAACGTGAAAGTGTCTAGTGTTCCCGCATGCTTGGAGACAGCAGCTATAACTTGAGACTGTGGAATGCGATCCAACGCAATGACATTATGTGCGTATGCGCTGTGGCGATTTGCCATTTCAAGTCTTTCCATCTGTACCGATCTGTTAGAGACAGCGAAGAGACGAAGTGTAACTTGCCCCCTTAAATACCATTGCTAGTGTGTTTGTGTTTTTTAGATCAACTTTACCTCTCCGCCAATTTAACAACTCGTTTGACTTCCGTATAAGCCGTATTCTGTCAATTTCGAAAGGGATTTCGTTCAGATTGTTCGTTGCGTCAAAAATATGTGGAAAGCGTTCACCCTGATCGTCTGCCGTGACTGGAAGGTCATCTAATGAATTCGATTTCGTGGTTTTTTCTTGGAAAGATGGAAATCGTTCAGGGAATGAGTTGAAGGCTGATGGATTAGGAAGAAACTCTGGAGCCATGTGCTGGTCGACACATCGCTCAAAACGATCGATGAGCAGCTGAGATAGTGTTGGCACGTAAACAAGTCGATCAGGGATGTGAACGGCGTTCTCTCGAAACGTTACAGAATTAGGGGAACATGTGGGGGTCGTTGGCTCCCATGACGATCGCATTTGAGACGATGTCGGTTCGGAACGCATGGTCATTCGGTACCTTCTCAAGATGTAGAGAAATTGCTCCTTGATTGAATTCATGTTCGTCAGAATCAAAACCTAGAGCAAAAATTCAATTAACTTTCTTCGAACAAGGAGGTCATCGACATTAAGCAGGAGAAGAGGAATTAAAGCCCAAATGTTAGTGAGAAGGGTAATACTATATGTTGATTTTGAAGGACCATGCATAGAGCGGTTAGGAGCAGATCCTCCTTTCTACCCTTCCCTAGGATCAACAGCCTTGAACAAGACATGAAGTGGTATCGCCGCTGTACAAGGGGAGGAGAGGGAAACCGTCCATTGCAACATGAGGATCCGAGAGACGGGAATACTAGTAGCCTTGAAGCCATTGCGGCAAAGTTCTTCCACGAGACGCCACGGCTCAGCCAGTGGGCAACTCTTGAGCGCTTTGAAGCGCAGCAAAGGCGCGCGCAAAGTACACCATAAATATAACAAGTTGGCCCACTGGTCATTTTGGAAACTGATAATCAAGCAGAAGAAGTTCGCCTCCCAACACAAGGTAAACTTGAATAAGCTATTGTTTGGGGTGTGCAATGCACAACGAGGCTGAACGGCTGAAAAGAGATACGAGAGTGGTCTCGTCAACAGGATGAGAGGACTCCGAAGTAATGACAAAGGGACGCACCTTAAGAACCTAAGAACTAATCCGAAGCAGGATGCAATGATGTGGCGATGTAGGAACTTGAAGTTGAATTGTACGGGGTCCAACATATGTCAACGCAACAAAAATATAAGATTGGTTCGACTGACTGACTGAGACAGGCTAAAGAACTAAACTTTAGTTTACTCGTCCCACCAATCGTCACCCTCGTCCCTCTTCCGTTTCTTCTTCCTCGGTTCCTCCCGCTCATCCTCCTTCCCTCTGCCAGAAGGCACGACCTTCCCCGCCTTGTCTTTTCTCGCCACCTTTCCCGCCGCTTTCTTGGCCTTTATTCGAACCTTCACCTCTTCCTCCTGGGCCACTTGGACGTTGAGTTTCAGGTTATCGTCCAGGAGTTTGGCCGCAACAGCTAAGCCGAGCGTCTTCGGCTTCCCCTCCCCTCCACCCGCTCTCGCTTCTTGCAAGGCTCGTTCGCGCTTCTTCATACCTTCTTTCCAGGTACCCGTCTCCCATTCCTTATGAAACTTTCGATAAACAGCCATCGTGGCACGTGCATCGTCAACCTATCCCATGCACACACCATAGTGTTAGTAGGCACTCATAGGCACTCACACGGAGACTGAAGTTGGAAAACAGGAAGGTGCCGATGGATGACGAGTGCGACGCACAGATGAATGCTCCCCATCATTGGCGGTCTGGAACCCCTCAATCCCGAGCACTTTCTTTACCAGGACGCGCAGAGCTGGCACTTTCGAGCCTGCAACTTGACGAATTGGAGGGAACGTTTGTGTGTCGCGGGTCTGGGTACGAGGATGCGAGAGGAAGAGCGCCTGTTGAATGAATCGGTTAGTATATGTAGGAGATCATGGAGGCTTTGGAATGACGTAAAGATGAAAGTTGGTCCAACATAGCTCTAGTGTTAACGAGGTTCGTAAGGCAAGCTGCAGGAATGCCATTGCGCACTCTCCGCTCTGCAGAGATGTCTTACGCTAAAGGAGCTAGAGCGCGGGATAATGTGAGCATGACACAACCTTTGGCTACTCGCAGATTGGGTACCTTGATCAACGGCGCTCTCTTCCGGCCTGATCCTTCTGATGGGATCACATTATCCATCATTCAGCAACGGTGCTTTGTGGGGTATGATTTGAGTGCGGTTCCGCACAGAATAACAAACCATGAGCAAAAGCGAAAATAGGAACAGTATGAACTGCACGAATAATAGAGATAAAGGTCGTCCTACCCTCAGCTGAACCAGAAGGCAGTCCCTGCTGCAAAAGAAACGCTTACTTCTAAATCATTGTAAACCGCATGTCCCACCAGAATCACTTTCTTCTTCTTCCCGTCCTTCCCCGTCCCTCCTTCCAGCAAATCACAAACGAACCGTTGTGCCTCTTCAAGGTCCACCGCACCCTCCCCTTCCAGATCCCTCTCCCTCACGCCTGACACCCACGTCCTATAATCAGTGACCTTCTCCTTCGTCCTCACAAAGGTATCATAAACGACCCTCCCCTCCCAATCCACGATAGATATGCGTGCGAGAGCGGATTGGGACCCTAGTGGGCCGACACCGACCATCTCACAGTCTATGGCATAGTATGAAGTGTTGTGGGAGCTGATAGGAGAAGTAGGCGGGAGATGGGAGAGGAGGAGGGAAGTCAGATCGCCTCCTTTCGCCGCTGTTGTCGAGGGAGACCTTGGAAGTGGTGCTTCGAGTTGTTTCGTGGGTTCAGATGGGACAGAAGATTCTGAGCGCTTGCGTTTGCGATTGACTTTGGGAGGATTCGAGGAATTCGTGGGCTTCAAAGACTGCATGCAAAAGAATCAGTCAGTACGAGAGAATGGACGAGAGCAGTCACTTTTTGCAGCTTCACCCAATTGCTTGATGCCGCACTTGCAGCCATTGGTATTCTAATATGGAGTGCCTGGTAGAGAGAGGCTCTCTCAGTCGTCGTCAAAGTTCTTTCTCAATCTTGCCAGAATGAAAAAGCAAAGGTGATCGAGATGCGAGAAAAACGACGAACGAACCTCATCGTCCATGTTTCAGACGGCAAACATATACTTGTGCGAGCGAAGTAGCATGGAGCAGGGTAGAAGAGATTGCAATAATGCGTGCTAGAGTGTCCCATGAACTTGCGAGAGGGGAAAGAGATGGAGAGGCGCCGTGGATGAAAGAAGTAACATGTTTTATTGCATCATACTTGTATGGATAGAGGTGCGTCCCTGAAAGCCTCTGCTAGCGGTTACGCCCAAAATTTGGGGAGATCGCAGTCAAAGCGAGGATACTGTGATTGGATGGTTTCATGATCACTCTCTCTTGTCCAAAGATAACACAATTGGCATTGTGATGTGTACCAACTGTGTATCACGTGACCCTCCGCCTTATCCCTATTTCCTATCACTTCTGCTTCCAATTAGCTCTTCGTGTGCTATAGCTTGTTTTAATGCAGCACAACCAAGAGTTTCGGTGTGTAACGCTAGTTTGTACGCAGTTCAACGGCACAGCGGTTCGTTCAAATGCAAGGCATGAGGAACTGGCAAGTGCGTTGCTACCTGCTTTATAACAGGATCAAAATATCTCCATGTGCTTGATCATTCCAGGCACTGTCCGAATGACTGAGGTTTCTTGCCCCACTTCTGCGTGCTGTGCAATTGGCACACTTGTCCTGCCTTTGTTTCTCTACATTATCGCCATGTATGTAAAGCGAAGGCAGAGATGGACAGTTTGTGCTGAGAAATGATTGCCGAAAAGACCTACCAGAAGAATGGTACCCGCCTCCGGGCTTCCCTTCTATAACTCCTGCTTGTATCCCGTCCTGTTCAAAACACTTCTAGACGCCTCCAGCAAGCTGTAGTCTGGGAAGAAACAGCGACGCGAGTAATGGATTGGACTTTTTCTCGGGCGGTGTTGACGATATCTCCCTTGTTGTATCAAACTAACCCTCTCCCTGAGACGCGATTCATCCTTCGTACTCAGCATCTAGAAGTTCAGAATCCAACAATTGGGAGAGAATGAAGGTAATGACAGTTATCAGGCGTAAGCTAGCAGAGATGCTATTACCTACGCCGAATCTAAGGAAATTACGAGACCGTACGTTTATCACTGAGCCTTCGAAGGCATCGAAGAGCTAATAGCTTTTATCTGTGTTTTAGGTCTTCGTGTCGATAAGGAAGATTGGGTTCGCAGTTTGGGCATCCTTGAGAGCCGCAACAGTGGGTTCCATATCTTCATCTCCTCTCTGCTGCACCACTTACTAGGAAAGCAGCTCCAGACTCATCCTGCTTAGAATTCCATCACTTTCTCTTACTCCGTATCGAAATCAGACTACATATTGTCACGCTCGTGTCAATTTGTCCCCTGGTCTTAGCCTCTCTTCGAACCATTTGCCGCTCATTTGAGGCCTTCCTTACACCGTTGATCTTCTCTACTGTGACCTTTCCGCTCCATTACTTGAAGCCGCCACACGATCCTTTCCTTCACAGGGACAAGAAACCTTATGCTCCCCACCTTCGACGTGCTCTTCATGGCTTGCTGCAGAACCCTTTGTCTGAACTCAGTGGAGAAGAATACGGATGGATCCGCGACATTTCTCACGGTTCCTTTCCGCATCGCCTTTATAAATATGTGCGTACCATCAAACTTATCGTATCGTTCGACCCTTTAGCGAAGAGCGGCGATCTCCTCTGCCATGATATGGTGACGAAGACACTTCTGAGTTACGAAGGACACGCGACGCGAAGAGTCCAGCAGGAGATGGAGGAATTTGTCCAGCTCGCTCTCCAGCATGGAGGGAGGATAACTTCTTTCGTATACTGTCGAGGTTGGAATCGTGCGAAGCTCCCAGGTCTCGATCTCACCAGAATTGTTCGCGGGTTGCCTTGCTTGCAGAGCCTGATATTACCTACGGGCTATGCGGACGTTTCAGAAAATCTGGATGTCGTCGCGATAGATGCTAGATACTTTTACAAAATAGTTGCGTGGACGCCTGTCGCTCTTCGAGTGCTCTCTGTCCTAGTGAACTCCACCACCTTTGAAGGACTTCCTAGCTCTCTCAAGTGTCTCCCCCTCCTTCATGATCTGACGCTTCAAATTTTGGACACTAAGCCCCACGATCTCTTCTTTACTCGACAGCCCTGCTTCGATATTTGGTCAACAAGTGTCAGACGATTGGAAATTGTTGTTTCGTCCGACAGCAAGAACACAATGCATATGTTGCAGAAGGCGATTGTCGCTTTCCCAGGCATTGATAACCTTTCCCTCAGCCTGAAGAAGGAGTTGTACGGTCTCCGCTGGACTACAACGAAGGGAATCACCCCTCTCTGGCGTGGCAGTTTGCCAAACCTCAACCACTTCGAACTTTTCGTTCCTCCAACCCAAGTCAAGCACTTTTTGCAAATGTTCCACCAGGTTACGCCTTGGTTAGATCTTGTTAAGATAATCATTGACATCGGTAACCCTGAAAATTTCACGATCCTTGACAAGGAGGAATTTGTGGATGGAGTTGTTGCAGACGTTGTCGAAGCATCCACGTGCAAACGACTCAACTGCAGTCGCTTAGTATTTCGTATACAATGCGCCGACTTTGATTTCGAGTTGAAACAACTGGCTACGTCAGACTGGGAATCGGAGCACCAGCGGACCAGCGGACACTTAGCTTGGAGTTAAGGAAGAAGCTGCTGACTTTAATGGCTCGCAGCGCATTATGCAATGTATAATCAGATCAATAATCTCAACATGCTGACAACAGCGGACAAAAACAGTGACGGACGAGGACGGATGAAGATTAATCCTCCATGATTCCTTGAGCTTGACGTGAGACTATTCACAGAATGAGTTACCTTTAATCAGAGTCTTTCCAGCCGCGAGCAAAATAAACATGGGACTATGCCTTTCTTTCCTTCTCTCGTGCAGGTGAGCCAGGAGGGCGAATCTTCCCCCTACCATGGTTCTCGTCTGCAGTTGCTGCATCCCGGTGTTCAGCACGCGGCTCTTCTCCACTTCCTGGCTCAAATGGGAGCGACTTTCTCCTCCCACTCCTGTACAAACTGTGTTAGAACAGCGGACCGTTCACTCACATAACTCCCATCACAATCGCCCTTCTCTTCCGTTACCCAGCAGAACTAGTATTCACAACTCGTTTGTTACGAGTGCATTAAAGCAGGAGGTTCAATGAAGCAATGAAATCTAATCTGTTTCGGAGGCATGAGTGCGGCGCTTAGATAGAAACCGCACCCGAATGGAAGAGGTCGCTGAAGCAATAACCTCTTTGGTAGGACCAGAGCGAAAGGGACTTTGCTTCAGTCTATGCAGCGTGGTATTCTATCGATTTCCGCCGAGATGTAATACGGCTGGGTCCCCAATGAGCTTATGTTTCTTTCCTGCGACGATTCTGCCCGATGTGCTTCATAACAAAATGGTCGTAACTGTTGGAGGATACCACAAAGGAACAAAGAGCAGTGATAGGGTACGACGAGAAAGCGAAGCGGAGGATTTAGAGCGAGATAGAGAGATTTAAAGATCTTGCAGGAAACCACGGAGTTGTCATCTAGTCGTTTATCTATTAATTCGGAAGCTTATGCGTGTTCTAGGATGATCTCGTAGGGGAACTACCAGGCCCGGATTGCGAGAGGTCCAACCATCCTGCATTTCCCCCGTAGCGATGTTGAGATGGGAGGTGGAAAAGTGGAGTATGTGCATGCAACAAAGGAGGAGAGCTGCATTTCTATAAGGGCAAGTTTTGGAGGAACAGTGTTACCTCGTATATTTAAATTATTGATACTACCTCCAATTGGTCCGATCTTACTTTACAAGGGTAGTTCAAGCAGTTCAAGTAGGGTTCAAGTTGTTGTTCCTTCCCGCGTTCGGGTAGAAATACCTTCAACATTGCGGCTCAAACAGAAGCGAAGAAGCCGGGGCGGTGAGGATGGGCAGTCGACGGACAGCTGAACTTGAGCAGCTTAAACTTGCCTGAACGCTTGTATAACATATCTTGGTGGTTGAAGTTGTGACTGGGAGCTCGTGCAGATGGATCCTCAGACGTTTAATCACGCTTTCCACACTGTGAAGACGAGCGGGCATAGGTACCGTAAGTACTTCCTTTCTGGATGTGTGGTAGAGTGGGAATGGAGAAAGATTAGTCCATGCAATACTCTTGTTTGAAGGCAGACCAGCTTTCTGAGAATCCTGCGTTCCCGGAATTGAAACTCAACACTTTACGACCTCAAACTACCTTCCTATATTAATATGCATTTCTACTACTCGACTGTGGCTTTCGGAGTCCAAAGTGTCAACTTTCTTTGGGCTGTTCTACATTCTCTTCTGCTTGTGACATGCTCTCACAGTCAGGTGTTATGACCCAAAAGCATGCCAGGATCCACAATTGCCTTCCTCCCAATTCTCAATCATTACAACATAACGCTCATGACTGGTTACACAGATTACATTGACGAAAAGCCTGCTTCATATGACCCGAAGAAGCATCCCACTATCCTATGTTGTCACGGCTTCCCTGAGCTCATGACTGGTTACACAGATTACATTGACGAAAAGCCTGCTTCATATGACCCGAAGAAGCATCCCACTATCCTATGTTGTCACGGCTTCCCTGACCTGTACGCTTATTTCCTTCCCTACCTCGTGTTCACTGACCATTCATATTCGTGCAGGTGGTGGGGTTACCGCTATCAGATTCGACCCTTCGTAGAACAAGGCTGGAGGGTTATTGTCCCCGACCAACTGGGATATGGAGGAACCGTACGCCAGTCCTACATGGAGAACTTACAACGCGAATCTGACAAATGGACAGGATAAACCGAAGGAGTTGGAGAAATACGGGTATAAGAGTATTGCGAGGGATTTGAAGGAGCTTTTGGAAGATGGTGCTGGTTTAGCGAAAGAGGACAAGATATTGATTGTATGCCATGACTGGTACGCCGTCCCGGATCTATTTCATCCTGTTCGAACCTGAAATTATGCAAGGGGAGCAATAATAGGACAACGTTTCTGGCTCTACTACCCAGACAAAGTCCAAGGCATCGTGTCGTTCGTCTTTTCATCTCGAGAGTATGCAACAGAAATGGATCAGGAATAGATAGCATCTGCGTTCCATTCACCCCTGCCTCGTCAGCCGTGAAAGGAGACTTTGTACCTCTGGAAACAATGGTCAAGACTTCGGTGCCAACATTTGGGTATGTCCCTCCGCAAGGAATCTTCACTATCTGACACTCGTACAAACAGCTATCAGCTCTTCTTCGCTTCGAAAGCAGGCACCGAACTCCTTGACAAGGCACCTGCCACCTTCCTCGCCCCCTCGTTCGGATTCGCGAGCCACAGCAATCAACCGCAAGAGAAGAGCGGACGGTGGGCTTATGAAGGCGAGATGGAAAAGAACACAAGGAAACAGTTGGCGATGGGAAGAGAGGAAATGATTCTGAAATCCGGAGTGTTGGATAAGGATCCGGTATGCAGCTATCTTCTTCCACTGCACGTCTTGGACTGGCCGCTCATTGGAGGAAGTAGGAGTTGAGATACTATTATGAAAATTTCAAGAAAGGTGGATTCGAATATCCTCTCAATTACTACAGGAACCGAGAGATCAACTGGGATGATGAGAAGAGTACGTTTACCTTCTCCATTTACAAACCTCGCTCATAGGTCACACAACTCAGATCTTCCCGTCTCGTTCCCTCCCATTGCACCGGCTCTCTTCATCTCTCCCACTCACGACGGTGCCTTGCCCCTCGGGCTGTCGAAGGCCAAATCGATGTGGCGCGCTTTCCCATCCAAGAACCTGTGGTGGACAAAACTGTCGGATGGAAGCGACCATTGGGCGCTCCAGGATCCGCGATTCAGGGATGAGTTAACGGACATCTTGATCAAGTGGAACAAGGGCGTATTGCAGGGAAAATGGAGGTCGAAGACTAATTTCTCAGAGGATAAGGACGGGAGGAGGGTAGCTAAGTTGTGAGAAGTGGATGTGATCTTGGTATGATTGTGTCGTTAAAAGGAAATACTTGGAATGCAGCGACAATCAGTTACGTTTCCCTGATTTCTTCGGGTTGAGGTGTCAAGTCGGTCCCTCTGCCCACTAACAGGGTCGGAGCGGAATGGAAAGGGTATGGAGGAGAGGGCCGCTCGGTCTTGGAAATATTGGGCAGACGAGCCAAAAGAGTATATTCCATGCGAACATTCAGGAACGAGGGTAAAGAACGGCAACAGGATGTTGAACATTGAATATTGAGCAACTTGAATAACGTGTGTGTTCGACCATCGAGATGGGTTTGGAGGACAAAGAGACGATACACGGGTGAACAGCATTGAAAAGTCCAAGTCTTGAGTGGCACCAGAACGAAATGTAAACAGCGACCCCCTTTCACTCCTTCCAAGGGCGAGGAGTACCGACCCACAGAACGCTGACTTCGTCATCGTCTCCCCGTTTCTCCTGCAAAAGTGTCATTGTCTCTCCCTTGCGAAAATATGAAGACGTACTTGGGGGATGACAAGGGCACTGACGGCCACGAGAACGGTGGTGAAGAGAACGAGTGAGAACTTCATATTACTCTTTGATCAATCAAGTCAGATGGGCAGCACATGGCAGCGATAAGACCTACGACGATGGATTGTTCTCTGCTAACGCTTAGCTTCGAAGATCTCGAGATGGGGCGATCAATTTGGAGGGGCTTCCTTTTTATGGTCGCCCAGTTCCAAGGTGCATTCCGTGACAGCTGAGCTTCTTCGATGCCAGGATTTACTTGGCGCCTCCAGATTCTGAATTCCATCTGAAAGTGTTCAATCTCAGGACCTCGTTTGTATTGACCCTGAACATTTTGAATGTTGGGGAATTACAGGAATAATTTCAGGCAGCAGCTGATGATGAAGGAAGATCACAGGAATAATGTCTGAAATAGAAAAATGGCTGTTCTTCAGACGTTCCTTGATTAGAACAATTGTTTCCATTTACTCGGCGTGTTCGGAGCCCACCGAACTAGATTAAATAGTACTGTAATTGTAGCGCCTCCTGCTGAAGCGCTGGAACAATCTTTGCTGTGATTGCGTGTCATGCATGGAGCTCAGTTTCTGAGAGTGAACTTGAAGTCGGCGCAAGATCTTCCCTTCCCTTCCCAATCAACAAGTTACCGTGCCAGGGGATGGTCTCCCCGCTTCGATGACCAAGCAATAAGCAACAGCTCCACCGGCCCAAGCAGAATCATCTCCTCCTGTGGTCTAAATAAAAGGCACCCTCTCAATATTCCTACCTAGGTCACCCATTTACCTACTAGTGCTCATCAAACAGCTCGGAGAACAGAACAGCTCGACGCAAACTGAATGGAGGATCCCAAAACCTATCCCCGCCCTCCTAAGCTCGATCCATCTAGCAAGAGAGTACGAGTTGTATGGCATGGCAATGGAGAAGCTGAAGAAGTCGTCATCGTAGACACAACTCGAGCCGTTAGAGTGCTGGAGACGAACCATCCGCCAGCGTGGTACCTTCCTCCAGAAGATGTGAAGATGGACCTCTTGAAAGTGCACGAGGACAAAACGACTCATTGTCCTGTGAGCTCTCCCTTCTGCACTGGCAACATAGATGATCAATCTGATTGCTGGACGCGTTCAGTGGAAGGGAGACGCGACTTATTATGACCTTGTGTTGCCTTCGTCCAACACACCGGCCGTTGAATCGCGCATCTGGAGCTACCACAATCCAATTCCAGATTTCAAAGAGTTAAAAGGGTTCTTGGCTTTCTATCCCAGCTCTTCAAATCAAGGCAGCTCCGCTGGAGGCTGGAAAGCCTATGTCGATGACGAGGAGGTACAGTCCCTTCGTCCTGCTTCGAAGAGAGTTTTGACCTAACGGCAGGTTCATGCTGAGGCGAACGAATACTACGGGGGCTGGTATACTCGAGATGTCATAAAGAATTGAAATAGTTTCTGTTTGACTGCAGAAAGCTGCCTGACGCTGATTGATTTGATCCGCTTTGAATTGGAATTATCCCAATCCCGATTGTAACTATTATCCATGTAATGTTAACGCTCTGTGTTCCAACGCGTATCCCTGCCAGCATCCAGCGGTGACAGTACAAGCAACAGCCAGAGTCTCAACCGTCGCTTCCACCATCCTATTGCCGATACAAGCCGATAGAAGAATCCCAATGACGACACCGTTTTCTGACATTACAGGACATTAGACAGCTGTTATAAAGGACGCACCTCCCACTATCCTCTCTGTCTTAACACGTCATCTAATTAGCTAAGACACAATCGCAAATCAACATGTCAGACAAACAAAGTGTATGGGCCGTTCTCGTGACCCAGGTACGTTCCATGAAAATGTCGAGCCATTGCTGAGAGCGGAAGAGTAGGAATCGTACATCCCCGGAGTTTTGGTCTTACATCACTCGCTGAAGGAGCAGAAGACGGTCTATCCCCTCGTGGTTCACGCACTTGCCAAGTTGCCACAGAAAGCGAGGGATGTACTTCAAATTGCAGGGATTGAGGTCATCGACGAGGAACCTGTTTTGCCTGTCCGTCAAACACCTCCCACCAAGTTAACTTTCTGACGAAGGCCACGTCAGGGCGGGAAGAACGCTCACAAGATCAACAACCTGTTCCGTCCTCGATTCGCAGATGCATACTCGAAGTTGAAGCAAGTGTCCTGGGACCAATACGCCGTATGTTTCTCCAACCTTCCGTCGAAAGACTTGACATCCAATATTGACAAGGAGCGGAGATAGCGTGTTGTAAGCCTCGACGCCGACATGCTGGCCCTTCAAAGCATTGACGAGCTCATGACCCTCCCCCTCGAGAAGGACCAAATCGCCGCTGCTCCCGATTGCACCTGTAACTTCAATAAACACGAAGAGTTCCCGAGCGATTGGCAAGTTCTTTCTTATGTTACGCCAGCGCTGCGACATGGTACTAATTAGAGGGAATGCGAAGGACACCAACCAACTGTGCTTATGCTCAACCGCAGCCCCTTGTCTTGACGGCGGATTCTCACAGGTAGACAAATCCTCCAGCTGCTCTAGTAAACAACTGGTGATAACCCTCTTTTTCGCAGAAATCACCACATTTTCAACAGTGGCTGCACAGTCTACACGCCATCGAAGGAAGGATGGGAGAAGTTGAAGGATCGTCTGGACAACGACGATACTGTTCCAGATCTCATATTCGGGGATCAAGGCATATTCATTCTTTCTGCCTTAGCAATGAATGGCTGACTGAAGTATATTTGGATAGAGTTCCTCCGGTTCCACTACCGCGGAAGATATGTCCCTCTCCCCTGGCAATACAATGCCTTGAAAACTCTATCCTTCACTCATCCTGAGGTATTCAACCTGCAAGAAGTCAAGATTCTGCATTATACAATGGACAAGGTTTGCCCTCTCCCCGTCCACAGGTATTCGAAGTTGATGAAGGGAGTAGCCTTGGGAGAGAAGACACCCTGTCGATCCAAGGCTGGAGAATCTGAATGTAATATGGAGAGAAGCTTATGCAAATTTTGAGAAAGATTGGAAGAAAGAAGGGAAAGGCATGTGGGAGTATATCGAGAGTTTGATTCACGAGTAGATGATTGAAGAGGAAACATTGTCTTAGAAGTGTCTAGAAAGCTGGGAATGCACGAACCTGTCTTTTTGTCTACAGTGGTTCTTCTACAGTGTTAATCAGAAACGGTCAGGGGAACGATCGATAAAACAAGCTCACAGAAGTAACCGCTTCCTTGACAGTTGACACAGGGCATAACATCAATGATAGCCATATCCCATCTTCCGTGGACCTCCACGAAGCACGAAGAGATTGACTACACACCTGCCCACTAACTTCCTGTGCTGCCAGCATGGTCTAAGGGCGACCCACCTGGACGTCTCGTACTTTGGCTTTGGGAATTCGATCCAAATTCAACGAGCTTCCGGACGCCTCAAGTCAAGGTCCAAGCTGAACAAAAATCTGGTCCGCACGTGGCACGATCTCGATACGTCGCGTAGAATATCATTCAACGCTCCAGTCCCCGGGTCCCCACAGCTTCGACGTGCTCGACCATTAGTCCAATGCCCAAATGCCCTCTTCTTTCCAACTCCTTTCTTGCACATCAGTCACGATCCCATCTCTATCATTCCCTTTTTCCCTACCCTGTATTCTCCCTCAAAGATGTGAACGCAGCTGGTCAGGTAGCCGGAACGGCGAAGATACCGGTTCGAAGTGGAATTGACGGGTCTATTGGTTGTGCCTAGTCCAGGATGAGGGATGAACAGATAGAGATTCATCCTCACCAAGGTAGGTTTTTCTTTTGAGTGTTGAGCCAAAAAGGGTGGATCCGAAGGAAGGAGTCTCCTTGGTGCTTACGGTTCCGTGCTTGATTGCTCGACTGAATGCTCAAGGTGAACTGCGAGTCTGAGGAGCATGAGGTACAATAACATCAAAATCTCTCAGTAATACCAGCACCCGTCTTGCTTCCTGGGGAACTGAATCCTTCTTAGGACCTTAGTCACTATTGGCTTTGATGACTTCCGCTCACTTCCGTCAAATTACTCCGAGGTGACATTAAAGTCGATGCCTTATGGTGAATGTGATCTATATCTGTCACTCAAACTGGCTGAAAACTATGAGTACGCACTGCAATATGAGCTTGTGCTTTTCAGCAGAGGGGGAAGCGGGATGATCAAGACAACGGCGCCGTCTTCCCACTTCGTTCCGTTCACCTGCAGAAGGAAGTTTACCTTCCTGCAAGTGTGCGGGGAGCCGAGAATGGTTGTATGGAAGACGTATTCAATGGATTGATGGGTCCAAGACCTCCGCCTTAAATGTGAAGCCATCCTGTGTTCAGAAGTTTTCGGATAAAATATTTCGCATGCTGTCCATCCGTCACAAGTTAAATATTGGTACAAAGTGGCTGGCATCCCATCTAAATTGAAGGCAGAATCAGGCTGATGATAATCGAATGTGATGCATTCGTCCCTCAGAATCGAGGTCGTAGCGGGCAAAGACCCTGATCTCCTCTCTTGTCCCTACTGGCTTATCCGTGTCCTTCGGCAGAATGTTACCTCGCCCTGTAAAAACGTATTCGTAAACAAGCTCAGCGGCGCATCCAGCTGCTCTATAGTCAAGTATCATCCACTGTTCAGCACGACTCAGTGATGTTCTTCAATAAAAGGAACTCGCACATTTACTGTTGCCGTGTGGCTCCAAGTAATGTTAAAGCTCTTCAAATGCTCGATGATGACGTCTCTTCCAATGTATGTACGCTCTCCGCGTTGTTCTAGCGTTACTTGAGGGTTATAGAACCTCTAGGAATACGGGAACGTCAGCCGTCGGAGTGGCAGGTAACTTCCGCTCACCAGCCCCAGTTCGTCATACCTCTTTTCGTTGTAACAGTTGACATACTGGTAATAATCCTCCCTGGAGTGAATACCGACGCGATGATCAGGGATAGTCTCGCCCAAAATGTCGTGGAAAGTTACTGGTCGTGTCATTGAATGGAAGAAGTTGGTGCCACAGTAGTGTGTTCAAGTTAGCTGAATTGAAGGTGGATGCTGATCAGCTTTTTGAAGCTCGGATTCGCTTGTCCGTTCAATGACCAATCTAATGGCCGTTTAGCCGTTGTTTGCTGTTTCCGCTTCTGACAGGAGATCAGATCAATCAGATCTTACATCCGTGACAGCGGGAGAAGCAGCTGTTGATCCTGTTGAGCAAGCATATTCTCTCCTGTCCACTTTTCGTCCGCACTCGTGATAAAACCAACACATTGGCAGTACCCCGGCTTATTTCAAATCACTCCTTATTGTACTATGGAGAATGAACGTTAATGAACTGGATACCGGCGTTTGGCCACTGCGATTCTTTAGAGTGTCCTTCTGTAGAATGTTCCCGTCCTCTCGATTTGAGATCAGAATAAACAGCAGAATAATTGTCTTGTTGTTGGTGACCTCATTCCATTAGACAACTGCCCAGAAGCACAGCCCTTAAGAATTTCAGAATTTTATATTACAGGTGGAACGCATTGCTCAATTATTCATGATCGGCAAGAAAGGTACAACAACACTCTGAAAAACATGTTCCTTTTTACGAAGAAGTTCGCAAATCGTTCCGTTCATGTGTTTTGGTCAAAGACACTTGCTCCGATGGTTCTTTCCGGTTCAGGGATCAACCTGATCTTGGACACTCTTCTTTCATCATCCAGGTCGTAATGAGCCCATATCATCGTTGTTGAGCTCGTAATCTGGCCGGAAAGAAGTATCGAAGGACTCTGCTGTTTGCGAGACAGCTCAACCTCCACTTCAGCGGCGAGAGTTCGCCCGCCAGGATGGTAACCAAGCCACTGTTGGTACGTTCGTCATCTCGCATCGCGGGAACTTTCTACCAAATACGAAATAAGAGCTTACCCTGATTCTACGAATTTGCCTATCCCAGGTTCGGCGGAATCTTTGCATAGTGACGATGAGCACGTCGACGCTGGAGAGTGTCGGTTGTCCTGGTTGACTGAAAGCGAGATTTCGAGCCCAGAACCTCTGCTGCCGTGTCAACGGAACGGCCGAAATACTACCCAACGAACGAAAAACTCACAGTCCTCAGGAGTTCCCAATCTTCGCGATTGAGCGCAGCGACGTATTCGTCAAAGTCACTTGCGGACTGGATACCCACAGCAGGGGCGACAGGCTGGTGGAGCAGATGTGCCAGGGAATGAGGAAGTGACATGGTGTCGAAAGCAAACGGCGAAAATTACGGCCGTTGACCCTCAAACTGCATTTTTAAAGCGTGGAAGTTCAGATTGGGCACAACTCAGAACGTGTTGGTGCTCTAATCACGATGACGAGAAGGTGTTGTCCTTTGACCACTGTTTCTTGGTCTCGTGAGCTCTCCGCCTGTACTTGATCGCTGCTTACACCTGCTCGCCATATTTCCCATCGTCATGCGTATGGATTGCGTGAAACTTACCATGTCCAGTGACTATTCGAGCAATATCTTTGCGACAAGAGATGAGCAGCGTCCAATAGTCCCTACTCGCCCGGGTGAATATCGCAAGATCTCATCTTGATCGGAAGTCCTTGTCATGTTGTCGGCGAGCTCCCTTTGCAATAACAACTGCTATTGACGAACGAGAAGACGACGAAGATGCAAGTTTTCGGAGCAGTCGATTTTTTTTTTGGCTCTACTGCTCCCATGGGTCGACTGGTGTTTGAGGGGCAGTGAATAGCCTCAACTTTCTTAAAACAGCTACTGTATTTGGGTTATCGCTAGGAGTAAACTTGAATTTCGAGGCCCATACATCCTGCTCCTTAAAATTTACGCGAAGGTTGATGTTTGTAGCGTCGGTCGATTAATATCATGCTCAGGAAGATAAACAAGTCGTCTCTTGGTGAGAGAGATTGACAGGTCGGCCAGTTCGGGTGAGTTTAGGGGGAAACGGATCGATTAACCAAAGCTACAAATCGATTATTCGACACGGGTCTAACATAACATGTTCTTCTTACTTCGCTCCGAACTACCAGGTCGACAGCACGCTTAATCGACCCGGATCCTCGAGCTGTTCACAAGGGAGATCAGGAAAGCCTTGTACGAACGAAGGGGAAACGTAGACGCACTAAATTTTGGTAAGGAAGAAATAGGTGGCCAAGAACCCGATCGTTCCGGTGACCATGAAGTCGAGCAGGGAGATGAGGATGAGATAGCCAATGTAAAGGAATTTGCTCGCGAAACCTTCCAGGCTGAGTCTCGTTGCCCAATACACCAGTCCGTACCTGTCCACGCCGCAACAGAACGTCAGCATGTTGCTCGCGGTCGCAAGTAAGGAGGAACAGGAACGAACCCAAAGAGCCAGAAAGCGCTGCCTCCACCAGTGACGAAAGCCCTCCAATGCCACCTATACTCCTCCCCACACAGGTGGAAGTAACACATCAAGATCGTGACGGTGGCGGTAGTTAGAGCGACGACGAAGAAGGTGAGGGCGAGGAAACCAAAGGCATAGTAAGCTTTGGAGCCAAAGAGGGAGGAGAGAACGAAGAAGAGCTCGAGGAAGGCGGCTGCCCCAGGGATGTTAAGTATGAGTGACAAAGGGGATAAAAGTTATCAGGACGCACCGCCGAAGGGGAGTATGCCTGCTAACAAAGCTGAGGGGATGGGTTTGAGGTACCAGATCAGAGGAGGAATTTGCCTCGGAATTTGGTTGACTCGTGTAGGGTGGGAGATGGGCTGCAACATCAGAGACGAGGACAGTGTTAATCCGAAGTGTAACCAAACTGCCAAAGTGGAAAGTGAGCGTACCCCTTTTCGGATGCCGTATATGGATCCAATGACGGTGAGGGGGACGTTGATGAGGAACCACAGCGCGATGATGGCGATGAAAGTGCCTTCAGAGCAACATCAGCTCCACTCCTCACAATGCGGCAGGGGACCTACCGAACGGTACGGCACCGGAGCTTCCACTGGCAATCAAGACGAAATTGAGGGCATTAAGGGCAGCAAATAAGATCCTGAGCGTACAACAGGCCGTCAGATCGAGCTAGATGGAGGAGGATAGAGAAGAGACGCACGTAGGGAAGAGCAAGGAAGTCCACAAGATGTTTTGCCTGATCTTCTCGCCTCCGAGGGTCAGATAGGTTCGGGAGGAAAAGTATCCTGCAACAGCGCCGAAGAAAGTGTAGCAGACGATCATCACCGTCGATAGTGAACCGCGGTTGGAGGGTGAGAGGAAGCCGAGCAGAGCGAAAACTGTTGGGCCATCAGCCTTGTCCAGGTTGTTTCGGGGATTAGGGGACGAACAAAGTGTTACTCCCGACATAGCTGTCAACTGTGCTCCACTCCCAATGGTTATAGAAAGTAACATAGGATGGTCTGGCCTCCTGAACACTTCTCCATGTACAAGTTTCCATCCGAAGTCTTCCTGCACGTCCTCCTGCATCCGCGCACGTCAAGCGTCAAAAGCGGAATCAACAATGGGAGAGAAGGCGCGGGGTGACATACGGTCAAGTCAAAGGCGTTGTACCTAGAGATATCTCGATGGACGGTCCTCAAGAGAATCATGCCGACCATGACACAGAGGAAGACGGCGATGACGATGGAGTTTATGAGCGAGAAGAAGTGGATCTTTGGGTCGAAGATGTGGAGATAGTTGTCCCATCTGGTTGCCCAAGGCGTTGCGCTTTCCTGTGCCCCACCAAATGGTACGGCAGTCAGTCCATCGATCTTTGGCTTAAGACGGGTGACGCAGTCGGGGTAAAAGAGTAGGAAGGAGGGGTCTCACCGCCCAATAAACGCTGTAAGTGATCCCATACTCTTGCACCGAAAACGCATTGTTGTTTGTCTGATCCAAACTGAAGGGTTCCGTCAGGTCACAATTAGCGGTGGGAGCTCCATGGGGCATGGAATTGACGGAACGAGGGTAGACGAGAACGCCCACGACTCGTCGTTTACCGTCTGGGCGTACGTGGTACCTTTTCGTTGTACAATTCAGTTCAACCGTTTTTGTATGGAAAAGCTAATAGGGGAAGAGGGGAGGGACGGACTGGAGGTAGATGTCATAGTGGTTGTTGTACCACGGATTGGGACCGTCTGTGTTCGTGCCCAGCTCGAACCCGGTGGAATAGAAGACTTCCTGTGTCTTTTCTTCTCTCTTCATCTGCGCGGCGGGGAGGCCATCGACTAGCCTGTTTCAAATGCTCGTCAATGGGACGAAGATGGAGAGGGAAACAAGGTGCAAACGACGAACCAATTAACCGCATAGCCCTCCCTAATTCGATCATTGATAAATTTTGCGTCCTTCCAATTGATCCTCTGCAAACATAAGGGCTTGCACGTCTCGTTCTTCCCCATCTTTATCTGAAAAGGGGAGCTCTCTATTCTGTCTCCAAAGAGGATGCTCCCCAACGATTCCGATTGCTTCTTCGGGCCGTTCTTGGGTCGACAGAAGTGTAGCTTGGGATCGTAGTAGTCGTAGGAGAGCACGGAGCGGATGGAGGAGTCGCTGTTGATTAGGGGAGTAAGGGAATTGACCTGTTCCAACCTCAAGTCAGTATGTACCTCACCTGAACATGCAATGATAGGCATCCAACTTCGTGGGGACTATACATGTTCAGGAGAAACATACGTAGAGTGGGACGAGGTCTCCCTCGTCATAGTCGTGGGGTGCAGCACCTGGAAGATAAAAAGCGTTGACGAGCGTCGAGAACGTCGCCAGGGCCGCGACTGGAGTCCACAACCGGACCATATTTTTTGGGTACTCTTCTCAGACTTGGTGATTTCTGAGCGTGGTTGGGTTGGGGGTAGCTGCTGGAGTGCGAAAGGGTCAAGGACAAGTGCGGTCGTGGCGTTGTAGTTGGCACTGCTGAGCTGGGCAGCAATAAGGTTGAATTTGCCATTTCAGTGGCAAGAAGGCCGAAAGGGCGAACTATGCTACTCGGTAGTGGACAGAGATTGGGATTGAGATTCGTGGGTTATGGGTTATGGAGTCGACAGAGACGTATATTACATCTTGAATCCTATATGTTCTTGTACCAGCTTGCACTCACTCTAACCAACACTTACTACATCAACAGTGCTTTATCGATATTTTGTCCGGAATTTCTCTACGCTATATCTTTGCCTCTTGAATCAGCCTTTTCTTTTCCTCTCCCAACGCTTCCTTAACCTAACACCGATGAGCCGCTTATTCCTCAAAGAGAACTTAGAAACCCCACCTCAACTCGCTCCTTCTCTTCCTCCCATCTCGGTCTCTGCACCAACCATTGAATCAATCCAAGGCAGCAAAAGGAGCAGAAGAGGTATGAGAAGACGGACCGGAGTCTCGAACCACCTCCCCGTCGACCCCCAGCCGATACCTCCAAGTCGAGCGACTGGAAGGAGCTTGGCTATATCCACACCCCTCTTTCCACCATCTACGAGGAGGTCGAACGGATATGAAACTTCTTCACGCGTAAGAACGCGGCGGTGGCCGTGCACTTTCCCTCTTCGTTGACGATTTCGTGTTTCGAATCTGTCCCAATCGCGCAATCACATCGATAAACAAAAGGCGAACATAAGCCAGTTTGGGGGAGGTAGTAGGGATGGAAGATGGATGGAAGCGGAGGCTTACCATATACACATTCCATCCAGAATGCACTCTCGGCCACACCAGGAGCCTTCACCATCTCGCTCGGTGCAGGAGTCAAACCGGACAATTTCCATTCCGAGACGTCAGGAGGAGCATCGATCGATGTGTAATTCGCAGCCTCGACGAAGGGAAGGGAGATTATGGATACCGTGCATTCTCTCGAGTGGAGGAGGTTGGCAAGCGTGTGTTTCTGGGACGTTCGGACTGTACCACGTCCATGCCATTCGACATTTAATGAATGTGCCAGGGATAGACAAAGGAGACGAACTAAGTATCATTTTTGGCCGTCGTGGTAAAAGACACGACGAGAGTAGGCGGGTCGAAACCGACAACATTAAAAACTTTAGCCAACTATTAAATAATGCTTCGAAGAGGAAGAAGGCTAGATGGGAGATCGCACAAGACATCGGCGCCAGGTTCTCCCTCCCTCCCTCCCCAACGGTGGAACAAAACGCAATCGGCCGTGGTACGACGCCTCCAATCAACAGTCGATACGCTAAGCTCCTTTCCTCCGAGCCGGATCGCATGTCGAATACCTGGCGCCATCGCGAAGCCGGAATCAGGACAGGATTCATGATGCGAGGCATGTCTGTGGAAGGAGAGTCGGGACTAACCTTGTAGGGGGCTCGGTTTGTAGCTGAGAAAGCTCGCCATTCTTCGCTCGTGGAGGAGGAAGCGGACGAGAGACCTTGTCCCGGTTTCCAGTTCGGATCTGGTGCTGTGTGAATCGTCAATCTTTGCGCTTTGAAAACTGAAGTACCAACGGAACAGAGATGATTCGATTAGACTACTCCGATTCGTTGCAGTCACAGTATATATTTGGCTGTGTAATAGAGTTGAATGTAGATACAGCTACTACATACAACACAAGTATTGAAACTCCGACGAGTATTACTGAAGCTCTGTCGATGAGCAATCGGTGATAATTTGAATAGGGCGGTTTAGGTCTCCTAACCGATGTTCCACAGATTCTACTAGGAAAAGCACCTTTTTCACGGTTTTAAGTCTCGAACATAATTGTTTTCTCTGGAATTGCCAAACAATTTTGTAGACTAGGCGCGACATGTCCCAAATACAAATATGTTTGGAAATGCAGTCGAATATTCAGAAGACATGAAACGAAGGCTCACTTTTGCTGCCTACCACTTTGAACCCTCCTTCCCCTATCTGAGGAGCATGAAAATCCGGTCTGTGTGCCTCCATCTCTTTGAAAGGACGCCTGCGTGGTGTCACAGAAAGGTGTATATACTTCTTCGCTATCGAAGACCACGGAAGGGGCTTAGAAAGCGGGAAGAGCGTTCGGTGAGGAAGGTGGAGAGCCACGACGTTCGTTCGAAGTTCTATAGAGACTACTTAAATTGTTTGAAGGGCCTTCCGGTGCGATTTGGATACCGTTGACCATAGATGACGGGAAGTAAGTTTGTGGCGGTCGGAAAAAACCTGAATGCGCCCCAATGTGCGAAAGTAGCCATGAAAGGCTCGTCCATCTTGCCTCATGATATCTGGTATTTGGAAAGGACTGTAGAGCGTTGCAAAACTATGCATACCAGTCTGAAGCAGATTGGCCATTATCAGCGAGAAAAATAGGCACAGACAAGGACAGGTGTTTTCTGTCCCCTCCTCTGAGCCTCCAAGCTGGATACTTCTACCAGAGAATCGTTGAAATACCTCGCATTGACACTGTGAGAGTTATCGCTGGACAGATTTTAGCCCGATGGTTTTTGGCTGTCAAGCACAGCGCACCGCTTGGTTTCAATGATCAAGACTTGGATACTCATGAACGCTCACAGTTCACCTCTTCACTGTTCTCATGTATCTCTAATTTGGAGACCAACAAAGCGGCGCATCATTTCATTAACTGTCAATGCTACGCCAACATTTATCATTCCACGTGCCTGCTAGAATGGCCTGGCAAAGCAAACAATATGGCAGATGCTCAGATTCAACTTCCCAAAGTCTCTCACCATGTCGTACTGAGAGCGAACTATTCGGAGCCACCTTCTTTATTGCATCCGCAGGCAACGCTCCACTCACTCCACTCGCCCATTCTTTCAAAGATCTTTCTGCTCACCATGCATCCGAGCCTGTGGCCGGTGCCGTCCTCCTGGCTGGAATTAATTCTCAAAGTCCAACGTCGGCATCGTATTCCTGTCTTCTTCATAGTATTACAATACATCTCACCTAATTGGCGTTTGGTCCCGAACCAACGCCTTTCGTCGGTAGAAGAACAGGCAGCTACGGGTGGAGCTCATTCCGACTTCGGCGCACGCCCCTGTCCCACCTTATGAGTTTACTCGGTTCATTCAGCCTCGCATGGATCTTTTACGGCATCTACTATATTTCTGAGAGATTTGGGATGGCAGGATATAAGAAGACGTGGTTTCTCCCTTTTACTTGCAAGCAGCGACAGCATCCACCCCCTAAGCATTGTCGAGTACTCCTAGTTCAAAATGGAAAGCACGAATAAGATGAAGTATGTCACTGTCGGGAAGTCCGGTTTGAAAGTTAGCAAGGTGTGTCTCCTTTCCTTTTGCCCTTCTCTGTATTGACGGTTTCCGCAGATTGTGTTGGGATGTATGACTTATGGAACCAAAGCCTGTGCGCCGCCCCGATTCTCCTCTTGTTTTACCGTCCACGGTCATCGACAGAAGATTACTGATTACTTCAACAAATAGGGGGCGACTGGGTCCTGCCGGAAGAAGAGGGAATAAAGCACATCAAGGAAGCATACAGGTTGGGCATCAACACTTTCGACACGGCTAACAGTCCGTCCAGTCTCCGTCCTCTTCACTTTTGACTAACGCGAACGGTGTTATCTAGCCTATTCGAATGGCGAATCTGAAGTTATTCTCGGCAAGGCTATCAAGGAGCTGAACGTCCCCCGAGAAAAGGTCGTGATCATGACGAAAACCTGGTTTGCGGTTGGAGACACTCCAGACTTTCAAACGTGGCTTCATACTTTCGACGAACTGGATGCGTTAGGATATGCGAAGTATGTCGCGTCCTCTGTATTTACGGCGGTGCCTGATTTCCATCGGAAGCCGATACGGAGCGTCGAGGAATAACATCATCAATTCTGTGAAAGCCTCGCTCGAGAGGCTGCAAACCGACTATATCGATCTGCTTCAGAGTATGATTCCTCTCAATTGTAAATCGGGTTCTGATGCGTTGATGATGTAAAGTCCACAGATTTGACCCTTTCACTCCAATCTCTGAAACGATGCAAGCGCTCCATTTTGTGGTACAGCAAGGTGCGTGCAATTCAACTTCTGCTCCTGTTGTGTAATAGCTAAGAGAGCGTGATGATAGGATGGGTGAGATACATCGGCATGTCATCATGTTATGCCTACCAATTTCACGCCATGCAAAACTACGCTCGTCTGTCTCTTGCTCCTCATCTTGTGGACATACAAACTGAGGCAATACGATGTCTGGCAGTGAACAACAACCTTACGCCGTTCATTAGCATGCAAAATCAGTATTCGGCTCTGTACAGAGAGGAAGAGAGGGAGATGCTGCCGTTGCTCGACATGCTTGGAGTTGGAGCAATTCCTTGGTGTTCTTTAGGTGCGATCCTCCTACTAGAAAAGCGCAGGCATTGATATTTCTCGGAATCGAATCAGGTCGGGGCCTCCTCACACGCCCTTACAAAGCTCAGAGTGATAGACAAAGCGGAGATTGTGAATTGTTGCCCTATCGGTCCATTCTCCATCTGATTTTGTTCTATTGGAATAGTCTATGTCACTCACCTGGAGGAACAATACGGTGGCGCGGCTGGTCAAGCCATTATTTCGGCTGTACAAGCCATCGCAGAAGAACGCAAAGTTTCAATGTCTGTGGTCGCGCTAGCATGGATCATGGGGAAGAAAGGTGTGGCAGCTCCATTAGTAGGTGTCACGAAGGTGAAATACTTGGAAGACCTGGTCGGTGCTGTGGATTTCGTGTTGACGAAGGAGGAGGTGGAAAGGTACGCTGTTTCCTTCTTTTGTTGTTGTAAGGCTTATGAGCGCCGCAGAATCGAAGGGCCTTATAGGCCGTTGAAAATTGAAGGTCACGCTTGAATAGGGCTTTGATGAAAATGTAGTCTAGACAAAAACACTGTTTCAGTATTCTCTATAGTTCATAGCTTTTTCTCCATGTCTTTATAGTTTGATGGCCAAAACCTCATTTAACATCTCCCTCTCAGCCTCCCAAGCAGCGGCCCAATCTCTTTTCTTACACTTCAGCTCATATCCCCTCTGTGGTCCCGTAGCAATGGCTTTCTCCAATCCTCGGTATTTGCGACAAATGACGGAATCTTGACTGCTTGAACAATCCCATCAGATATTTGCTGTAATTGCAAACGTTAAAGAAGAGGATAAACGCACGGTCGTAAACGGAGGACAGGGCAATAATCATTCGCTCCATCGCCGACATAGAGAATTTTGCTCCACCGATCCACACCGCCATACTCTTCCAGATAGCGCGTCAATTCTTCCCCTGCGCGATGGTGATCAGCCTTTACCAACAGAGCTGTGAGATAGTCTTACCTTTGCACATATTGGCTGAGCATCCAACTCGACACTCGTGCTGCACTCCTTTAGGATCAACGCGTCTATGGACATTCAGGAGGTCGCCTTCGAAATCTGCTGGGTTTGTGATGATTCGCTCAAAAAGACCATCAAGCTTGTGATGCTAGGGCAATCACAAGTTACTCAGTAGGCTTTGAAGAGAGAGAGGATCGGACGAACGCGAAGGATCACGTCAATGAAAACGCTGTTGGCGTTTGAGAGACAGAGGAATTGCACTTTTGGTGACGAGCTGGATTGAAGTTTGAGGACAGCGCGGTGCATGGCCGGATGCTGTCACTTTCATCAGGTTCGCGCAAGTAGTGATACGAAAAGGCTGCTTATCAGCCGGAAAGGAAATAATGTGCAATGGATCGACCATGCTAACCAGGCGGAACCTCATCATTAACATCCTCGGGTCAAAACGACTGAGCCCCGCCATAGTCTGCCTCATGGAACATTCTAACACTATAGATTCACCGAATAGAGCAGTAGGCATGAAGACAATGGATTAAGGCAAAGAAATCTGCATGAGTCCAGACCTAATACCAAGCTAACCTCCAGCATCCTCTCCAGGCATATGGGATAGCCTAGGAGGCGAGGAGATTACTGCGTCAAGCAATTTGCCGACAAGAACGCAATTCTATGTTCCCTGGAACTCACGTTCTGTCTGCGCTTAATGGCACC